>CAXKVX010002567.1:0-22821 GCA_964058865.1 Eleocharis quinqueflora
AATTCAAATCGACGACTGTCTTGGGGTTGAAACAAACCGGCGCCAATACCAATGTTTGGTCCAGACTGAGCCCATTGACTCAAGTGGTATCCCCTTTGTTTCTGGTAGGAAAACAGCTACAAAGGTTGTCATGATGCAAACCCAGCCGGCAAAATATGCAAAAATCCCGTATTTGAATCGGCACATCATGGTGAGAAACAGTTGTGTTTGAATGAATATGCTGATAAAGCTGATTGCTATGCCCAAGCCCTGTGCTGCTGATCGTATCTCCAAAGGATAAATCTCCCCTGAAATTATCCAGTTTAGCGGGCCCCATGACCATCCGAATCCTGCTGCATAGATGCACACGAGGACGAGAACAGCTATTGCATAGGGCTTTGTCATCGGTGCACTTCCGACTTGACCAGCTTGCTCTCCCATTATCCATGATACTGCCACCTTGAATCAAGAAGATGAATGTCAAGGATATCAGAACTAGAAGCTAGATCAAAATATTTAACAAAAGAATAATTAACAACTATTTAACAAAACAAACAAATAATTTCTACCTGACAGAGGATCATCTGGACTCCACCTATCATGAACAATGCCTTCCTTCCAAAGCGGTCAACTGTGAAGCCCGATAAAAGGGTCGAACCGAGATTGACCGATCCAAGTAGGACTGCGCCTATCAATGCACCGTCACTCCCAAATCCAATGGTGAGAAACAGCTGCGGAGCGAAGAAAGCAACCACAATGACGCCTGTGAGCTGCATGAAAGTCGGTATTGCAAGTGCCATCACTAGGTGAGGCCGATATTCTCTCTGGAACAATATTCTCTTGAATGCGCCTTTGTTGTTCTTTTGTCCCTGCTCAACCGAATGCATGATATCCTTTATCTCTGCATCCACATCGGCATTGGCCCCTCGGATTTTCTTAAGTGCATCTCTGGCTGAGTCAATTCTACAATTATTTTGTAAAAAAAATTGTTCAATTAAAAGTTACTGTTGCCAGACATTTTGGGGTCTCAATAACAGATTAATAGCATGATAATATATAGTTAAGTAGAAGTATAAAGTATTTGATTCCTATTATTGCTTACAAAATCAACAAACAACATGGGTAATACATAGTATACCTGCCACGTAGGATGAGGCTGCTGGGAGTGTCGGTGATGAAAACTGCACCGAGCAAAATGACAAAAGCGGGAACTGCAGCTAGGCCGAGGGATAGACGCCAACCCCAACCGGGGATGTGACTAGCAAAGTAGTTTGTCAAGTTGGCAGCCAGTACACCGATTCCGTTGAAGAATTGGAATGCTGTTGTGAAGGCGCCTCGGTACCGTGCTGGTGCTGTCTCTGCCAGGTACACTGGTGTGGCCTGTATGGTTAAGTACGTTTCGTAATTAAATAGTTAACTGAGGTTTCAAAAACATTTGAACGACACAATAGTTAATAGGGCCATCTAACCCAAGTACATTGCAATGTTGCAAATGAAGTTTCTTATGATTTGGGTTCTATCTCTATTATTCCATTGAATTTGCTTTAATTAAGAAAAAGGAAACAAAACAAAAAAATGTAACCTGATTAGTAAATCCGACCCCGAAGCCGAGGAACATTCGACCTATAATGAGCATGGTAACGTTACCAGCTGCGGCATTAGTGGCCGCCCCGGCGAAGAACAAGAACCCACCGAGCAGCATGACACTCTGCCGTCCAATTTTTTCGGTGACTTTGCTGGCACACAAGGATGAGAATAAACCGGCAATATAGAGCGATGATGTGAATGCCGTTAGCTTCTGGTTGTCATACAAACAGTACTCGTTTTGCTCTGCCTCTGCCATTTTTTTCAGGACGTCTGGGAAGAACTCTTCGAGGAACGACTCCATTGCCGTCACGCCACCTGGCATTTTTTTTGCACAATCAAGATATCAGAAAGTGGACACATGATAATATATTGTTGGTTATAGCTGTTAGATTGTCCCATGCTCCGTGTCAGAACAAATTTTACAAAAGTTGGTAATTTCTCTACTTTCAGCGTGATAATAATACTAATATAGGACTTCTGCAAGGTCTCCAGTGAAGATGTCCTACAAATTAGTGAAGAGCAAAATAGTAATAAGAAGAAATTAATTACCAGAGATGCCAATGTCATAACCATAAATGAGTCCTCCTGAGGCTGCCATGAGGCACGTCATTACAACCGACCACGTCAGCGATCCACCGTGGTCCACCGGCGATCCACCGTGGTCCACCGTGGCTCCATAACAGGCAGTAGACTCTTTTCCCATTTTATCAATTTCCTCTTTTTTCCTTATTTATTATTTTTTTATCCTTAATTTATTATATGAAATGAGTTATCTGCTCTCCGTTTGAATGAAGAACCCAGCTGTCTCAGTCAATTAACATGTGGCCTGATGTATTTTTCAAGATTGTAACAAAAATATAGTAGATATATTGAATTAATATAAATATAATAGCAAAATAGTAGATGCAACAGAAAGTGGTCCTCGAAACAAAATGCAATTGAATAAATAACTTATGATCCCATACGAGGGGAATTACCAAACAACCAACCTTTTTGCAAGGTAAGAGCATTATATTGACAACCGGCTTATTTATAATCGTGATTACAATTATAAATTAAATATAAACTTAAAGTACAAAAAAAAAAATACAATCGTAACGCACAAATTTGTATGAGATATTGGGTGCAACTAACATTTTCAAAAGGATAACATTACATTAATCATTGGTTTTCTTATTTCAAATCATTCAATGAAAAATCAATCCATTTTCAAATTTTGCATCATACTTGATAATTAAAGAATATACCTATCAGTCTTAACTTCTTACCATACATTGCATCATTTCTTGAAGTGGTTAGGTGGAGTTAGTTTTAATGTTCTTATTTTTTCTTTTTGTTTTCCTTCTATTTTCTGAATGAAAGATGAAGAAGAAGAATATGTTGGTAACGACAGTTTAGCTCCCAAAAAGAAATTTAGGTGGGAGTGAATCTGATTGTAGTACAAGTTCAAAAAATGAAATAATTGATAATTTCGACTGAGACGATTTTTTTTAAATAATATTAATAAATTTTACATTTAGAAATATATTAACAAATCTACTTCGTTTCAAGTTGACAACTCTGCTCTCTAAGTTCTGAAAAACTTGGGTGCTAGTTGAGTTTTTTTTAATCATGCGTTTAAAAATTAATTAAACGAAGAAGAGAATCGGTTCTTAGTTTAGTGGCTTCTACGTGAGAGGTTATGAGTTCGAAATTCAAATGAAAAACTTTTAGATCATTTGAATTTAAGTAGTTTTGACTCACATCGTCATCGAAAGAACAAGTATGGGAACATGAGTCATGAGTGGGAGATGAGCTTAAAGGATTTGAATTTTTTTCCAATTGAAAATTACAAAAAAATCAAGGGAGAAAAAAAGTGTGAGAACTTTGGTGGGAATAGCTCTGTGAACGCAAGGATCTCTTTGTGTTTAATAATTTCATTACGTTCGAAATTAAACGATTAACGCAAGAGATCAATTCAGTTTCATTAAGCAAACAAAATGGATAACACAAATGCCGGTTGTTTTGTCCATTAAATGCAACACAAATAAAATTGATTTGTTCCATTTCGTTTAGTTTAGTTTCGTTTTTGCATTTTATATTTTACGAGTATTGAATTGTATGCATTACATGAATAAAGGAGGAGAGATAGGGGATATTTGTGTTAAAAACAAAATCTAGTCGCCTCGTTTTCTCTCTCTTTTCTTTCTTCATCTTTTCTTTTTGTCTTCTTCGCTATCTCTTTTTTTTTGGAACTTCTTCTTCGCTATCTCTCTGAACCAAGACTAACTCTCTCTCTCTCATGCTACCCCATCCATTATCGCTTGGAGTACTTACCCATCGGCTCATGAGTGACATGGCCAAACATGTTTGGTCTCTTTTCCTGAGATTCTAATCATTTTTTACGTTTCTCTTCGGCTTGATTTCAGCGATATAGCCCTGACCTCAACGCTTTATTGCATCTTTCCAACAATCTAGGGTACTTAAAAGGTTGAGTAGAATTAAAAGTTAAAATAATGAAGAAATGTTATCATTGTTAGGTGTGATTGAGAGACTGATAACAAGATCGTCGATCAGAGCATCTTCGCCTTCTAATAGCTCCTTGGCTATATAAGTCTTTGTGAAGGGAAAGAAAAATAGCTGAAAGAAAGAAATGAAGAGAAATGAAGAGAAAGTGCCAGCAAGCAAGCAATTTAAAGATGTTACTTGTATGTATTGTAGTTTATTTATTTTCCAACTTGATTTTTTTTTTGTGAGTTTTGTACTTTTATTTAATCTTTATTTTTTGATTTGCATGCACAAGTTTTTTTGAACCTCATTTTCTGATATTGTCTCTGATTCTGTGATATGACTGAGTCAGAAAAAGATGATGTAGATGGTTTAGTGTCTTAGCCTAATATGTCTTCATATGAGTATGTTTTTCTATTTATTGCTTAGAAATCACTTGCTTGCTATCTGAAAATTGTTTACTTGCTTGAAAATAGATTGGTTGCTTACTGACACTTGTTTACTTGTTTATTGGCACTTGCTAATTGAAAATTGGTTACTTGTTTACTTGCTTTTTGATACTTGTTTGATAAAATTGCAAGCTTGGTTATTAAATTATTTGATAGAATTGCAAACTTATTATCTAGCACATTATTGAATTGTTTACCTTGCTTATTAGCTTGCTTGGTTGGTTACATACTGACACTTGTTTGTCTTGCTTTCTTGATTGTTGAATTGAACTACAAGCTTGCTTGATTGTTGAATTGTTTGATAGAATTGCTTGATTGTTAAATTACAAGCTTATTATTTGGCTTGCACTTTTCGAAGGAACCTACTACTTGTGCTCAAGAAGGTCAAGCCAATTTTAAAAAAAATATCTTATCAATCCATGCACAAGAAACTCAAACATACACAAACACAAGCACAATAAGACCTTCTCAAGTTTTAGATCAAGTAGTAGTGGTTTAAGAATTGTACCTTATCCTCCTTTGTGGTATTCTTTTATTGATCAACCTCTAATAGCGTGGATGATCCCTTGAGTCTATCCAAGCCTTCCTTCAAGATTAATTGAATCACCTTGTTGCTAGTAAGGCCTCAATAAATTAATCTAAGCAAGCACAAGCTCCCAAATCACAATCCAAAACTTCAACAAGAACTTGATTTGATTTGTAGCTAATGTTCAACACATGAACCCGTATCTTTAATCTCAAAGATCAAGAAAGATGGAAGAAAGAAGAAAGCAAAAGAATGGATTGAATCAAGAATCAAACCAAGAGAACAAAGAAGAGAATCGATTCAGCCAAAGATCAAGGCCGATCGGCCTTAGGCAAGCACACAACCACTATACCGAGCCTAGTAGCACCTTAGATGGGGAGATGGTCGGCACACCACCAGGTGGCGACGAGATGAGACGGGGTCGACGGCGGCGGCTCAGGGAGGTGTTGGCCTCCAATGGTGAAAAGCCTCTAAGGCTTGGGGCTAGATCAAGGAAAAAGAGAATAGATCAAATTCAATTGAGGAGAGAGAAAGTAGATCAAGCAAATGAGATGAAATGAGGAGAGAGAATGATTTGAGAATATATAGTCATGACTTACCATTTAATGTGAAATTACAATCCTATCGTTTAATTGTGTGACATGATCGAGTTTAGAAATGATAGAATAGTAATTGCTCATTAGAATGGTCCAATGCACCAATGACTCATTCAAAATCATTTCTCATTCTCCAAGTATCATTATACACCTCGTCATGCATCACTTCTCATCTTTTCGCAAGTTTGACCACCTCCATCCTCTTTGACCATGCATTAAACATGTTTGACCATGCCCAAAGTCACCTCCAGATCACCCAAACTTACCATATATAATCATATTATCATATGGTGCATCAATGACCTTATCAATTCTAAATTGATTATATTTCACAATTATAAACCCTCCAAAATTTTTATTTTACTCTCAATTAATTAATTAATTCATGAATCCAATACATAATTAATTAATTAGCAACATTAATTCATGCATAGCCATACATAATTAATTTGTCTTGCTCTTAAGTAATCAATTAATTCATTCATGTATCCAATACATAACTTAATTTGTTGTACAGACTAACTTAATTATTGCATCTTTTAACGAAACAAAATTAATTTTTTTATCGTTTAACCATTTATTTTTAATGAAATGTTCAGTGCAAAAATCCTTCCGTTAACAATACAAAATGTTTAATGCAAATGATTCTATTATTGTTTCTTAAACGAAACGTTGAACGCATCTACCCATTTGCGTTAGGATTGAGATCACCTACTTTTCAAAAAAAGTAGGTTCCTACTTTTTTAATCTGGATCATTGATTGTAACCAACATAACATATTAACAAAAAAATTGCCAGAGGTTTCTCGCAAAAATGGATTGTTTGGATATAAAAGGCGGTATTAGGAGGGTGTTCTCAAGTCATTATAAATAGAGTTTTGGAAAAAAGATCATCCTGAAGAAAGGGGTTAGATAGGGAGATTTTTTATCCTCTTTACATCTTCATTTTGGCATCAGATTTTCTATCCAGATGGGTTTTCAAACTACAACAGAGTAGAGCTATGACAATCCCATTTCGGGGAACTTGGTCATGCATTTTATATGATGACGACATCCTCTACATTATAAAGCCAATACAGCTCAAATGCCAGATAATAAAATTGCTCATGATTTTTTGGGAGAAGATTTTGGGATTTAAGGTGAACATGACAAAATTAGAGTTAGCAACGACTTGGAAACATAGCAAAACACGATTAGATGGGCGACAATTTTAGGATGTTCAATTGGTAAATTCTCGATGAAATACTTAGGCCTACCGTTGTCTCCTGACAAGCTTCATAACTACGATTATTTGTCACTCATATCCAAAATTGAATCAAGATTGAATGGGTGGAAGGCGGTGTGCCGGTGTTGCTATCATCACCTGGTAGATTGGTCCTAATAAACTCAATACTGTCCTCCATACTGATATGTCAATGCTCAAAAACCAGTATGGGTGATAAAGTGAATTGACAAGGTAAGAAACATTTTTTTGTGGCATGGACCGAAAGTGAATAGAGAGGGAATTACACTTAGTTAAATGGGATGCCTTATGTAAACCAAAAGATATGGAATGTCTTGGAATAATTGATTTGCAGGTATTCAATGATGCTTTATTGGCTAAATGAGTGTGGAGATGGCTAGTTGGAAAGACCTGTTTATGGGTGGAACTAAAAAATCACATGATGACAGTTCTAAGGTCATTGTGTGATCAGAGGAGCATACCAATCTGGCTGAGTGTGAACAAAATTGCGCCAACCCTAGAGGCAAGAATACAAGTGATAGTTAATTAGGAACAATGATGAGCTTCTGACATCACGATTGGAACTGTGGTCTTCTCAAATACATATTTCCAAATCTATTTTTTATCGGCGAGTCCAATTGCACGGTTTTGGAGGCTTTACAACACAACTTCTCAAGCCAATATTTATTTCACTCGCATAACCTATCACCTCAAGCATATGATAAACCTATCACCTCAAGCATCAAGCAATGATAAGTTTGAGGCAAATCATTCTGTGAATACAAATAAACCCCCACAAAAAGGATGAAATCATATGGAATGAAAATTCTAAGGGGTGTTTTACAATACGATTTTTCTACAGGTTCCTCAAAGCTACACCTCACCCGAACGCACCGATAAAAAGACTGTGGGAATTGCGAACCCCACCCAGAATGAAGTTTTTTCATGGATGATGCTCCAAGATAAAATTTTGATGGCAAGAAACTTGAAGAAGAGGGGATGAAACTTACTAATTTGTTATCTCTGTAGACAAGGAGAAGAGATGGTACATCATATGTTTCATGAGTGTACCTTCACAATTCAGTTCTTCACAAGGCTAGCCATGAACACTAACATTCCCTTACAAAAAATTGGCACAACTGTTGATCAGCCCAGATATGACAACATCACCAACCAACAATGAAGTAATCATGAAAGGCAGGTGCTAGTAGTAGGGTGCATTATAATATAAAGAGAAAGGTGTACACGAACCTTTAGGGAAGATGTCAAAGACGCTGATAACCTCGTTCATCAGGTCCTTGAAAAATTTCAAAAATGTTACTTCCGAATAGTGCTGCCAACATTGATCTAAATCTAAATATAGAATAAAATTTTCTTTCCTCGTATTTATATTCCAAATATTTTGAATATTTCCACTATTGTTTTGGATTTAGTTCAATACAAAAAGTTTTCATATCTTATGAAAATTTATTTTTAGCTTGCAGAGTTTTAATTGAATTTTTAATTCAATGATCAAAATGAGAACTGGATCCTTATTTTTCTCAAAAAAAAACAAATAAGCTTGCCTCCTTAATCAAGATCCATTCGTTCATTTTGATCGGACGGTCTATAATAAAATAACACGATCTATAATAAAATAACAGAACCCTCTTTTCCTCAAAATAGTAGCAGATTCTTTCTGACAGATCTAGATGGGAGGAGTGCTCATCAATTTTGAGAGCGTGGGTGTCTCAACAAATATGTTTTTTTAATCATAACTTGGAAAGAAAGATCTCTAAAAACTGGGTCTCAAATTCGTTTGTTTCTTTAATGTTTAATTTTGATATATTATTATACGATAAAAATTTGAATACTTCAAAATATGATATACTGAGTACTTCAAGTTATCTGAATTGTTTAATACATCGAGATTGATAAAAAATGATTCCTTAAAAGTACAATAAAAATTAAAGTGAATCACTTTTCATCAATCTCTACGAGTTGAATGATCTTGATGAATCTAAATATTTAATATACTCATCTTTTAAAGTATCCAAAATTTTATCTTATTATTTTACTTAAAATTGAAAACTAAGGAAGTCCCGTCACGTGACAAAGAAATAATGGTGGGTAGATGGATAGATGTGCCTTTCTCCTTTTTCCACTATCACTTGACCAAACAACAAACCCAAGATTAGAAAGTAGAAACTGTCTTAGTTCTAGATTAAGCATTGCATTGCATCATTGCATGAGAAACAAATTGTTTTCAATCTAATTTATTTTCTTTAAAAGCTCGATTTCCACACATACAGAAATAGCATTGTTATAGGATGAAAATAGTAGCTTCGCTCTTCAATAGCATCATTAAAGAGTGAGAAATAGAATAGTAGATTTGCCATTTTAAAATTGTTATTTATGAATTACTTTTTTTTTACTTTAATAAATAAGACTT
Source organism: Eleocharis quinqueflora (assembly GCA_964058865.1). Taxonomy (NCBI): domain Eukaryota; kingdom Viridiplantae; phylum Streptophyta; class Magnoliopsida; order Poales; family Cyperaceae; genus Eleocharis; species Eleocharis quinqueflora. The sequence continues at coordinate 9,277 of CAXKVX010002567.1, forward strand.
TCATGATTGAAACTTCTTTGACATTTTCAGAGGACTATCGGTTCTCTCTCTTTTTTTTTTTTCATTGATGATAATAATAATAAAGAAAATGTACCGGCGATATCATCATTGATATCAATGGACGAATTTAGTTGTATTGAATTTACACATTGTTGTAGTTATTATGCACATTATTTCTGTTATTATGCATCTAATTGACTGAACGCTTGACTGAAAACACGCTTTCCGACACGATTTTCCTTCTCCATTTCTTTGAGCCGTTCTCTCCAATTCCTCTTATTGTTTCGACTCAATCCGAACAATAATGCAATTAACATGCATAATAACACAATTAACATGCATAATAATATAATAACATGCATAATAACTCATTTTGAATAACTATACAATTAATATGCATAACTAACGAAGAAGGGGTCAAAAAACAAATTAATTTATTTATTATGCTCATTTTTTGAACTATTATGCATGTTATTTGAACTGTTATGCATATTATGAAAATAAGTGCGAATAAATATAAATAAATGATATCGATGGTGATATCGATATGATGATATAACAATGTGCATAGTAATAAAAATAATGTGCATAATAATTACAACAATATACAAATTAAATGCAACTGAGTTCTACTAATAGCGGTATCAATATTGGTATCTCTCTGTCAGTTTCCTAATAACAATATTGGTCAAAGGTCATTGATGTAGATAATTAATTTGTGCGTCTTTCATTTGTGAATTCTCCAATTGTTGGTGTTGTTTTCTGTACGGTACATCTTACAATGAAAACATTCATTGATTTAGATTAGGTTCATCAATTAGTAACACACTGCCATTAATTAGTCAAATCAAAATTCGAAAAATCAACTCTAAACTTATGGTTTAATGTCGTAAATTAAAGAGCAAGTCCTTTTCTTTTTGAAGCTTGGTTGGCAGTTCAATTATATTTATACACAAATTAACACTAATATTAACAAAAATTTAATAGAAAAAAAACCAACAATCATTGCGAAGATTTAGCTAATCAAGCCAAATTCCGACAATAAATTGTGATTAGGAAAAAGATCAACACCCATGATAGTTACTTCAATCACTAATGGGAACTTTGCAAAAAAAGATGGGAAAAGCAAGGATTGATAGCAGCTTGAAATGATAGATAATTAGTTGATAAGGAAATTAAAAAAAAAAGTAAAAATGAAATGAAAACAACAATTTGCAAAGCTAGAAATTAATAAAATTACTCACTTTGGCTAGCTATATGCATGTTATCCAGCGTTGTGATCAGATAGAATGAACCGCTAAGCGTCTTTTCCTTTCGAGTTTCTTCTTTGTGTTTGCAATTAATAACTTAATTAATTGGATGTTTCACAGGTGTACTTTCTCAAAGAGTTTGGTAAAAAAAAAATGTTGGATAAAGAATGCATGTAACAATGCTATTTGGACATCAGAATTGAAAGTCTCGCTGTCAATTAATTACCATCTGTTATTTGTTTGATTTCTAATTTTAGTTATCTCAATTAATTGGTCCTTGATTGTCATCTTGCATTTTTAGTATTTAATTTGGTGAATTAGACTGGTATTTGATCCTTTACCTTCCCCCCCAACACACACACAAAAAACGAAACACAACAATGTTTCACATAAAAATGGTAAATCAGAACTCAGAAAATTGGAAGATTAATTACAACAGGATTATATATATATATATAGAATTTTGCTACTATGCTTTGCAAAGCGCGGCAAAATGCGCGCTTTGCGATTGTGGACCATTGGATCGTGCTTTGTGATTCGTGCCAATATGATGATCAAAGATCCAATGATTTCACAATCGCAAAGTGCGCGTTTTGCCGCACTTTGCAAAGCATAATAGCACAACTCTATATATATATATATGAGGAAGGATTCGTAGCCGCCAACCATTTCGTAGCCGTTCGCAACCGCTCCATCATACCAAGTGTAAATCGTCGATCCGGACCGTTGAAAACATTCTCCATACTAATGTAGACTTGGAGACCAAACTTTATATTTTTTTGAAAATTTTTCACTATTTTATCGGAAGGATTGAAAATTGGATGTTTGTAAATCGTTAGATAAATAAATTTTCAATCATCCATCCGATAAAATAGTAAAAAATTAAAAAAATGTAAAATTTGGTATCCAAGTCTATATTAATATGGAGAATGTTTTCAACAGTCCGGATCGGCCATTTACATTTGCTACCATGGAGCGGTTGCGAGCGGTTGAAAGTTTGGCGGCTACGGATCCCTCCTCTCTCTCTCTCTCTATATATATATATATATCAAGTTTGGACATTAGAAATCTCTGCACAATCAAATCTGATATAGTGTTTAACTATAGCAAGTTGCTCATCTTTTGTTTAGATAAAGATGAAACTCAAATTCATTCAAATTTAAATGAATTAAAATTTTCACAGTCGAATTTCGAACTTGCAATTATAAATATATAGACAACTTTACTCTTAATCACTAACTACACAAAATGCTTGCAAAGTCTTTTGCTTTATATTTTTTACTCTACTCATGATACATGAAAAAACAAAATCCTTCCCTCTCACCTTCAAACTTAATCAGGCACCCAAAAGTTAATTAAACATTTTTTTTGAGAAAAGATGGAGTTCATGACCTCAAATTTCATTAATCACAGACATGTAAATAAGGTTGTTTGTATGGAGAGTAATCAAAAAAGGAAAAACATATGACGAAGTAAACAAAATATAATACAAAAGCCTGAAGGATTAGGTTAGAGTTCCTTCGAGTTTGCAGAAAGATGATGTATTTTATCACTTCCCATCATGCATACCATAGGTTATATTCTTGAATTATTTTGCGTACCGTCTATCAAATTGATTGGGACTTTTCTGAGAAAATTCTTCTACACCTTTCCCTCCATATGACGAACGATACTGCAGATTCGAGGTCACTCCACGATGAGGTTGGTGAGAGCAATAGGTGTGAGCTTCTACAGAGATGAAAAATGATGCATTGGCATATTTGGGTAGAGTGACTATATCCAGGATGTATCTTCTCGTATGGGTAGCATACTCACAAGTAAGAAAGAGATGCTTGACCGTCTCTGCATCATTTTCGCACATGTGACATAAATTCGGTAATTGCTACCCCTCTTTTTCAGGTTATCAGTTGTGGTAAGTTTGTTACGAATCATGAGCCAAATGAAAATCTTGACTCTTGGAGGAGCCTTACTCTTCTAGATGAACTTGAGATTTGATGTGCTACATATTTGGATCCATACTTGCACAAGCCCAAATATGCGGTAAGGGTTTAGCAATGGATCTCCAGAATTGCAAAGCTCTTGCATCATCCCATGGAGGGGAAGTGAGGTGAGTTTGCAGATATCCACCAGTCATGTCTTGAGTTGTACTACTTCCAGATCCATCTCAGAAGTAGCGATATATTTGTCACGGCGATGTTTTTGAGTCCTAGTCCTCCTATATTCTTTGGCAGTATTACTAATGACCAATTAACCATGTATAAGCCCTTGCTGTCTTGCTGATCTTTGTGTCCATGCTAGAGAAACCTTCTTCTAATCTTATCTAAAGCTTTGATGACCCAATTTGGAAGCCGGATGACTATTATGTGATATATAAGAATTGTAGACAATACTGCATTGGTCAACACCATTCTTCCTCCAACAGAGATGAGGGATGCTTTCCAACCTGATAACCTTCGCTGAACTTTCCTAATGAGAAGCAGATAGTTCGGTCTGGTTAGCCTATTGTCCTTGAGTATCAGTCCCAGATTAGAGATTGGGAACTGAGTCGCTTGAAATCCAATATGTGTCGCAAGCCTCCTTATTTGAAATAATGGTGCTTTTGTTAGCAATAGTGCAGACTTCTGACGGTTTATGTACAATCTTGAAAGAGAGGAGAATATATCCAAGACAAGACCCATGAGTCTGATTCATTTTGTTGGTTGCACCAGTAGAAGAATATCATATGCATATGAGAGGCATTGTCTAGCGTTTGGGAATGGGGGTGTAAGCATGCCAAGTCCAGCAAGTATGTCCATCCATGCTGATAAGAAATTGATTGACATGATGAATACATAGGATATGATTGGGTCTCCTTGCCTCACCCCATTTTTCAATAAAATCTTCTTCCCTGCAATTGAGTTCAGGATAACTCTAGATGATCCTAGCAAGGAGACGTGTTGTATCCACTGACACCATTCTAGTGGTAAGCCCTTTGAAATTAGAACTTGCATTAGGAAATTCCATTCTATTGAGTCGAAAGGCTTCTTAAAATTCACCTTCATTAGTGTCAATCTAGAATCTTATCTTGTTGCTTCATGGACCATTTATTGCACATATTGGAAACCCTCAAGTATGTTTCTTCCCTTAATGAATACAGTTTGAGATTGGCACACCAAAATCTGCATGAGGGTTGAATTCTTGCAGCCATTATCTTGGAGAAGATTTTTTTGAATTCCATTTGCGAGGTCTGGTACGAAATCAGAGGGGAATGTGGCCACCACCTTCTTCGGGATGAGTGCAATGTAAAAATCATTGAGTGGATGCAAGATTATTTGTGGTTGCTCCATGACCAACTTAAAGACAACTAAGAAATATGATACCAACAAATCGATAAATTTCTGATAGTATTGTTGTTCCCATCTGACGACATAAGAAGCAATGTAGAACTGTCGCCTTTTCTTTTTCATAAGTCACAGTTGTATCCCCATCAGAGATCTGATGAATGTTGTTGAGGTTTTTTGCGAAGAAGCCACAACATGAAAATATCTTATATTTTTGTCTCCCTGCTTGATCTAGCTTCGTTTTTCTCTGTGTCTCCAGATTTATTCTTCATCCTTAGATATACACCACAGTATGTCCGTGATCAGCTGCCCGAGGAGATGTTCAAGGTTGGAGAGGAGCATGCACCTTGCTGCTCTATCAAGCCAAAGCATGATTGTGTGGCAAAGTTTTGACTGTTGTGCAATGTTCCCTATTCTTTCTTTATTCCATTTTTGATAACCTTTCTCAAGTTGGTCAGCTTTCTCGTAACTTCATCAGGTTCGTTGCAATTGGTAGAGCAGTCCATTCTTCACGAACTAGTTGAGCAAGATCTGTTTGGAGAGCCAGAAGTTCTCAAAACAAAAGATGTTTGGTAGATGAAATTTACCTAGGCAGATGCATATCAAGAGGCAATGATCTGAGAGGATGGTGGCCAATGGTTGTTGTGGAATATTGGGGAAGAGGCTAAACCAGTCAACATTGATCAAGAATCGGTCGAGTCTGGCAGAGGCTGGTATGTCTCCCCCTGGACCACGTGTACCGTATGCCTTGAAGTGGGAGATCTAGTAGCCCCATATTGTGTAGCAGATGTGTGAAAGTGGGGTTTGTCCTTCTTGTCACATTGGATCGGTCACTACGGTGAATCGTCTAATTGAAGTCCTCCAATACCATCCATGATGTACCATTTGTCGGCTTGTTCCCTTGTAACTCAGTAAAGAAAATGTGGTGTCTGTCTATAGTGCAGGGGCTGTAAACTCCTGTGAGTCTGCATCTAGAGTTGTCAAGTTTGAATATGAAATCTACCAGTAGAGTGTACATTCCAGTTTGAGAGTCCACTCTCTTCATCATCTTCGAAGATCAGACAATTATGATTCCACTAGCGATCCCAATTGTCGATAGAGCAATGAATTCGTCCAAACTTGGACCTACTATCTCTCTCACCAAAAATCTATCAACTTTAACCAATTTCATTTCTTGTAACCAAACTACATGAGGCTTTTTTATTCGTATTAGAGCTTTGATCTCTATTCTTTTTTTTCTTCTTATGATTAAGACCTCTTACATTCCAGCTAATGAATATCAATCTTCTATTTGTAGAACTCATAATGTAAACGAAAATAAACATCATACTACTATGATTTAGTGGTTTGTCCATAGAGCATATAACCTCACACAAAAGATTCATACCACAAACTAGAAGCTTACACATCATCATCATCAGTCTAACGAGCTTAACAGAAGTCACCATCTAAACTAAAAAACTAGATTACTACGTACCTAACTGTGATCACTTGGATAGTTCGAAACAGAGAACAAAAAAAAAGGCAAACAAAAAACCTTCAGCACTTACTGCGTTCTTTAGAGCGAGTAAGTTTTCCCCTTGTACACTACCAGCTGAAGCAGCATAGTGCTCGTCACCGGAGTTTGGGGGCGTTCTCCACCATCATCGTCCTTCTCAGCGTCTTCCATGTCAGCAGCATCCTTGTTCACATCATCAATCCTTTTCTGAATTGCATGTGATATCACCAATCCTGAGGCATTGAGAATTTCACCAACCGTCTGTCTGGAGAGTGTGCGATCTGATAGAACTTAATTAACCCAAGATCTTCTAGAGAACTTCTAATCTAAAAATTAAATTATCTCGGTCCATAACTATGATCTTTCAGAGAAACACAATCACTATTGATTACCGAAAGCCTTTACTCACCGAATAATTCCTCTCTAGTCCGATGAAGAGAGCGAGAGACACGACAATGATAACATTTTCTGTGCAACGAAAAATACCTAAGTTGCAAGTTTTGACCCAAATTTCTTTATATTCGATTGCTCTTTTCTCTCGATAAACACTTAATGATTTCTATGAAATCCTTTTTATTAATTTGTACGTCTTAAAAAACGGAGAGAGAGAGAGTGTCAATCTATATTCAAAAGTCCTTTGTATCATCCTTTTATATTATATATTCAAATTCAATACATCCAAAAGGCACTATCTAATTATGCGTCGACTGTACATATGCCTAATGTATACAATGCACCAAAAGGAATCCATTGAATATAATTGACGCATCTGTACTGCTATAACGCATAAGTACAATGAACCAAAAATGGATTATCCGCTGTACAATTAATTAAATTAATTAATTAATAATTTTCTTAAGGGATATAGAAATCATTTTTTATTGAATCTTTAATGGGTCCAATCCGAACTTGCTTATTTCAGATATTCTCTTATTTGCACAATATTGTCGTATTAAATTGTGTTCCTCAGAGATCAATATCATAATTGTATTATCCGTATAACTTTATATAATTTAGATCATCACTAAATCATAAAGTTATTAATACACATTCTACACATTAAAGACCTCACTTCTAATGACACATATTGAACTCGTAAATAAAACTTAATTTGATCACTTCGTAACGAGTCTAATTTTATAATTGACAGTTCATTATTCAATATATATTTATATCACATATAAGTCAATATATTATTGTAATTAATTAAATTAATCCCAACACGATCATGATTTGACAAGTCGAAATGAAGCTGCGTCGTTGCCTTACGCTTACCTTTCCTTTTTGCTCTTGGCGTTGTGTCCGTGGTCGTCTTCTTGGCTGCAATGCGTGGATTTTTGCGTGGTATCGTTGTGTCAGAGCTAGGTTCTTGAGTTGTTTGCTAGTGCTCCTTTTCTAGTTGGTTGAGAACTAAATTCGCAATGAGCTATGAGAGTACTTGTACGAGTTTATCGTAGTCCAGACTTTATTTATTGAATTTGATGTCTTAATTGCAACATAATAAAAAATTGTGTCGTTATATTATCGAGATTATCGAATCTGAGTATGAATAGGAGTAATTTTCATTAATTAATCAAACAAGTAAATACTTATAAGGATATTAATTTGTAAATTTCGTATCTAATTTTCTATAGAGTAAATCATGCATATAAAAGATAATTATAATCTTTTCAATAAATTTTAGATGCGCTAAGAGCAGTGCAATTTATTGTTGTCATCGTGAAATATATTTTGTATATTTTGTGTCTTCTATTTATTCAGCTATAAATTTTCTGAATTATCTTTAATTAATATAAATACTGAAAAATGTTTTGTTAGAAAAATATGATTTCACCAATTTGCTTTTTTATGCCTCATTTTAGTGGGAAAACCAGATAAGAGATGGTTCAGTTTTAAATTTGATTGCTTTGATAAAAGATTTGAGTTCAAATTAATTACATATTTTAATTTTTATGTAGAGGTGTATCTGTTTTAAACAAACGACTTTTGTTGGTTTAATAGAAATTAAAAAAATGTAATCATTATATAAATATTTACTATTTCACATGTTACTTGTTCTTTATCTGTTAGTTATCCGGTAGGTTTAAGAGGTAGGAACAAAATATGAATAAGAGAAATTTGAAGGGATAATTAAGAATAAAACCCGAGTAATATAATTTCAAAAAGAGAGTATTTATACGAAAATAATTCCACCTTATGTAGCGTATGCGTATCCAGAGGTGGCAAATCGGGTCAGTCGGACGGTTTCGGGTCGGGCTAGTTTGATTGTTATAATAGTCGGGTTGGGGTCGGATCAGGTTAGGTTTGGTCGGGTTTCAGATCGTCATGTGTCGACAACTTTTGGATCATGGGTCGGGTTCGGCGAGGTCTGGTCGGGTCGCGTCGATCTTTTTCAGGTGACTGATCGGGTCGGGAAAGACCGGGTCGGGTTTCGGGTCGGGCTGTATCGACAACTTTCGAGTCTTGAGTCGGGTCGAGCGAGACTAGGTTGGGTTCATGTCTGATTGCACCGACAACTTTCAAGTATTATTTTGAGTTTTCAATTCAATCGGAAAAGACCGGGTCGCGTTATTGAATTGTGTTAGTAAATCTTGACTTGTTTATGTTAATTTGTTAGTAAAATTAGATTACGATGTGGACAAGATAGAATTAGGACAATTTACAGATTGTATCAGGTCAATTCGGGTCGAGTCGGGCCGAATTCAGATACTCATGTGTCGCTACTTCTCGGATTACGGGTCGGATCGGGCTAGGATCATCATGTGTCTTGCCATCTCGGGACGGGTCGTCTCGGGTCGGATTGGGCTCAGGTCGCTCCTGTGTCACTTCGTCTCGGGCTACGAATCATTTCAGATCGGGTCGGATCGGATCAGGTTCGAATTTTTTGACTTTATCAAAATATAAAGTCGGATCGAATTCAGATCGAGCTGGATCGAACGAATTTGTCGGATCGTAGCAGGTTCTGCATATCCATTGACATTTGACACCCACCCCTAGGACCCGTATCCTCTCTGCACCTAATCCTCTGTACCGCGCGCATGCGTCACTTCAAATAATGAAATGAATTAATTTCTCTGGGATCTATACATGTGTCTAACTTTCTTTCTATAAAAAGGAATTCCCCTCTTTAGGTGCTCATCTCATCTCATCTCTCTTTCTCTGGGTTTGAGTTCAGAAAGAGTGAAGAGAAGACCTATATATATATATACAGCTACTGGTAGTGGTAGGTGGTAATGGGGATGGAAGGATTTGCCATCGCCAGCGGCCCCACCGCCGACTACGGCGCCTCTCTTACTTTCTCCGTCATACTCACTTGCATCATGGCGGCCTCCGGAGGTCTTATATTCGGCTACGATATCGGAATTTCAGGTCACAGTAGTAATCATAACTAGCTTTGCTTGCTTGCTTGCTCAGTTGTTCATATTTATAGTAACACGGATGAACCTGGCTACAATGCATGTTCAGGTGGCGTATCGTCGATGCAGTCGTTCCTGGCCAAGTTCTTCCCGGCGGTGCTGCGGAAGATGAGAGAGAAGGGGATGAGCAACGAGTACTGCATTTACGACAGCCAGTCCCTCACCGCCTTCACCTCGTCCCTCTACATTGCGGGCCTCCTCGCCTCCCTCCTGGCCGGAAAGGTCACCAAGGCCGTCGGTCGCCAGGCCATCATGCTGCTCGGAGGCGCCTTGTTCTTCGCCGGGGCCGCTGTGAACGCCGCAGCCGTCAACATCGCCATGCTGATCATCGGACGCATGCTTCTCGGCTTCGGCGTCGGCTTCACCAATCAGGTACCCTCATTCGATAATTATTATTCATCATCTGATCACAAATTAGTTCCACACTGACATACATGTTAGACTGTCACACATATTGACAGAGTCACCTAATTAATCGCATGTATTTAATTTCTCGCCTAATAATTTTCACGTGGAGATGGATCGATTAAACAAAAGGACGCAGCAGTCAGAAGAAACAGATCATCTATGACTATATGTACATGTATATAAGTATATTACTTACACTAGATTACGTACAATTAATTAAAAAATACGGAAATTTGGGAGTTGACAGACGACTAGACGTTTCTCCCGTGTCAGTGGGAGTGGGTACTTTGCTTTCCTTGTTTTCATGGATAAAGCCATAAATGAAAGCAATCCAGATAGATAACCTACTTAAGTATTAGTACTCAACTATTGAAATTCTCTGAAACTAAAGTGTTCGGTTTTGAATTTAGTATGTAAGATATGTCAGAAATCGATCAGAATTAACTAAAGAACTAATTATTGTAGGCATGATTTGTACTTAATTTCTTACCCAACTGCTCATAATTATTTTACATGCATCATTATGAATTAGGATCCCACATGGCCTGTGATATATATATATATATATATATATATATATATATATATATGAGGGGATCCATCGGCCTCCTTTTTCGTAGCCTCCTCGTCAAAATCAATGAAAATGGTCGATCCGGACCGTTGAAAACATTCTTCATACTAATATAGACTTAGAGACCAAATTTTAGATTTTTTTGATTTTTTTTACTATTTTATCGGACGGGTTGAAAATTAGATTTATCTAACGACTTATAGACATTCAATTTTCAACCCGTCAGATAAAATAGTAAAAAAATTCAAAAAAATCTAAAATTTAGTCTCCAAGTCTATATTAGTATGAGTAATGCTTTGAACGGTCCGGATCGGCCATATCATTGATTTTGGTGGAAAATAGAGCTGGAGGCTACGGAGTGGAGGCCACGGATCCCCCTATATATATATATATATATATATATATATATATATAATCTTTTGATGGTTGAACAACAAAAAAATATAAATCTGATGATCTGATGACACCAAACACTTTTAACTAACTAAGGTCAAAGCGACAAACCCACCAGAAATATGGGAAAAAGCTTTGGAGTTTGGATGTTTATGAGCATCTTTTATATATGGCACAAGTTAGGTACATATATCAGTCTTTGAAACCGTTAATTTGGTGTCAACGAAAAGCTAGCAACACCCATCTTAATTTTCTCTTTCCCCCCCAAAAAATAAAAGAAAATCAAAAGACTTCATTTTTTTTCTTGGCCTTATTTCATGCACCACATTACATTTTATTACAATTTACACATAACACATGCATGTACCCCCAAAGAATTAATTGCCTGACTAGAAATCTTTTTCAAGTGTCCACTTGTACATATCCACTCACCGTCTACCTATCACTATATGCTGTTGTTCAGACCAATCTTCAGTTTCTTGCTCATTGATTAATTTATCTAGTTGGTCAATACAATCCTTTTTTTCTTTGTTTCATAGAGGCTCTATGGTAGTTTTTTTTTGCCCAACCTCTCATTTTTCTCTCATTTTTCTTCTAAGGAATTTCATTTTGCTACACCATCTATCTGCAAGATCCATATATAGACAACTTAAGGAAAATATATAGTAATACACCAACCCGAACCCGACATGGTCTCGTCCGACCCAAGATTATCCGAAAGTTGTCGATGCAGTCTGATCTAACTCGTCATTTGAAAAAGACCGACGCGATCAGACCCGAAACCCGACGTGACCTCGCCCGACCCGACTCATGGCCCGAGAGTTGTCGACACATGACGACTCGAAACCCGACCCGAACCCACTTGACACCTCTAATATTTATACGATTTGTTAAACTTTTTTTTGTAAAATAACTATGTATTTTTAAAAATGTGTCTTATTTTGCTCATCTGAAAAAAATTATAGATCTTGTCCCCTGACGAAAATCTTAAATATGCTCCTGTAAGTGTTGATCAGAAGTCATTATTAGTAACACCAAAAAAGGGGAGGGGTTTACACATTCTTATCATCTTCACCAAAAGAAGCATAATCGGTAAAATAATTAAGAGTAAAATTTTGGTGCTTTTGCAAGCATCAAATTTATGTACTTGTGATCACATATTTGAGTTTTAAAAACAAATAGTCAATTTTCTATTTTTTTTTTACAATTTTATCAGATGTATGAAAAAATGCATTGATCTAATCATCACAGACGTCTTCAATTTAATACATTTTTCACTCATTTGATAAAATAATTAAAATTTTCTAAAAAAATGGAATATGTTTGTTCTTAAGTACATTTTGATATGAACAACATTATCAACGATTCAAATCCGTCATTAGTATTTTGAAATTCAAAATATGTGAGCTCAAGTATCATAGTCTCACTCAATAATTAAATTCAAAAGTTGTTTTCAGTCCATGACTAGCTCATGAGTCGCTATTTAATTAATTATTGTCAACTTATATTTCTTTTTCGAATTAAACAATGCATGCAGTAGCACTCTTGAGCTCGTGATATAGTTTTAATTAATATATACTTGGCGGTGACAGTTGTGATAAGTCGTAAATTAATGATTACCTTCTAATTAACAAGTTTGGTTCTAATTAACATGTACATGTTCGTAATTAAATATCAGAGTCAACTATACTTATAGAGAGAGAAGAAAACAAAAAGGTAATTGTCTTAGCTTGGTGGTGTGACCGTTAGTTGCAGCAACCTCTCTTTCATTGTTCTTTCAGAGCAGAGGTTGGTAGGCATGCAAATTTAATATTTAAATTTTGTTGAAATGTTAACATAGTAATTATTAATCAAGTACATTGTTTTGTTTGATTGTATGAAATTGACAACAAATAAAGGCAACCCCGGTTTACCTAGCAGAGATGGCACCGCCGCGTTGGCGCGGTGCCTTCACGAGCGGTTTCCAATTCTTCCTCTCCATCGGCAACCTGATAGCCAACCTGACCAACTACGGCACCAACCACATAAATCGCTGGGGCTGGCGCCTCTCTCTCGGCTTGGCCGCCGCCCCCGCCTCCGTCATCGTTCTCGGCGCATTCTTCATCACTGACAGCCCCAGCAGCCTTGTTGTGCGCGGTAAGATCGATGCTGCCAGAGCAGCCCTTCGCCGTGTCCGCGGTCCTCATGCGGACGTTGATGCTGAGCTAAAAGATGTCATCAGGTCCTCTCATTTTCCCTAATTTCATGCATCACCACTCACCAGTAGTGTATGTAGTATGTACATTTTATTAAAAAGAAAGAAAGAAAGCTAAAAGATAAATGATAAATGATGGCCGGGTGTTGTCAGGTCGGTAGAGGAGTCGAAGAGGAACGACGAGGAGGCATATAGGAGGATCTTGAGGAGGGAGTATCGGCCGCATCTCGTGATGGCAGTTGCAGTGGCAGTGTTCTTCCAGCTGACGGGAGTGATTGTGCTCGCATTCTTCTCGCCGCTGCTGTTCAGGACAGTCGGATTCGGGAGCGACGCCTCCCTCATTGGTGCCGTTATTTTGGGGGCGGTAAACATGGGCTCCATTTCACTGTCAACATTCACCATCGACCGCTTGGGTCGCCGGCCGCTGTTCTTTATGGGTGGTGTCGTCATGGTCTTATGTCAGGTAAGCAAAATAACTAGTAATTAATTATGGCA
>CAXKVX010002568.1:0-93441 GCA_964058865.1 Eleocharis quinqueflora
GGTAGCCCCCATAAACAACTAACATCTTGTAGAGTTACGGTCATTTCACCGACAAGCATGTGAAATGTGTGTGTCTCGGGCCTCCATCGCTCTACTAGTCCTGTAATCAATCCCTTGTCTCTTCTCTTATGACCCAACTGAGAAATATGATACAATCCCAATCTCTTCAATGCCGGACCACAACTCTCGTGATATGGTACGACATTGTCATGACAAATCAACTTTAAATCGTCACCGCTCTGCAATGTTTCAACAATATCCTCAAATAAATACAGATTACCAAAAATAAATATAGTACTAAATATATATATTACAAAAATATACCACATTTGGTTTAACGGTCGCAATCTTGTGTTGGGCGACAGGCATCTGCAACAAGTCGGAGAGAGGCTGGCAATCTGGAGGGAGAGAAGCACCACCCTCGAAGGTGCTAGACTGAGAAGTGCTGGGTCGAGAAACACTACTTCTTCGAGGTCTCGTCATTTCAACAGAACTACATTTAAATATAAAAAACAACATAGTTTAACAATTTTTTACAAGTTACATATTTATCTAATATAACTAATTGATTATCTATAAATACTAACTAATTTCTACAAAATTTCTACAAAATTTGTAAATTTATAAATAAATGAACTAATTTAACAATAATCTAATATTAATATAACAAATTTATCTAAACTAACTAATTTATCAATTAACCTTACAATAGTAACTATAATCTAACAAATTTATACAAAAGATAAAAAATTAATATACCAAATTTATCTACACTAACTATATTTTCCCAAATTTGGTGCATTACTATATTTTCCCAAAATAAAACAAAATAAAACAATAACTTACATATTTATCTAAACTAACAAATTAATAATTTCTAAAATATTCTTTTTTAACAATTTACTAACAAATTAACTAAAATTTAACTAAGTTACAATTATCTAACAAATATCTAACAATTTATCTAACATTTACCTAATTTTTAACTAAGTTAACAATTATCTAACAATTTTTACCAAAAAACAAAACAAATTTTGTATGAATTTTTTTAATTTCCGAAAATTAAAAAAAAATATAATTTACCTGTAACACAATAGAGAAATCTCCCTAACTTCGGAAAATAACAGATCTAATCACGATTTGAACGAAAATTACAAAGTTGGTAGAAATTTATACAAAACACTAATTTCTACAAACTTTGTAATTTTCTAAATAAATGAACTAATTTAACAATAATCTAATATTTAATATAACAAGTTTATTAAACTAACTAATTAACAATTAACCTAACAATAGTAACAATAATCTAACAAATTTATACAAAAAATAACACTAATTTCTACAAAATTTGTAAATTTCTAAATAAATGAAATTTCACAATAATATAAATTAATTAACTAAGTTAACAATAATATAAGCTTTAATATGACAAATTTATCTAAACTAACTAATTTAACAATTATCTAACAAATTTCTACAAAAACAACAAAGATTTCTACAAAATTTGTGAATTTTTATATTTTTCGAAAATTAATAAAAAAAATTACCTGTTACACAGAAGAGAAATCTCGGTAACTCCGGAAAATAGTAGATCTAATCAAACTTCAAACTCATTCAAATTCTTTCTCAATGTTTTTCTCAAAATCTATCTCAAATTTTTCTCAAAATCTCTCAAAATCAGCAACAATCGGCCAGAGGGAGAAGAAGGGGGCTGCGCTGCTTAAAATCACACAACTCCGGAATCACAGAAGGCAGCATAACTCCGGTATCAGGGATTCCGGAGTTATGTTGGTATCCGTGACTCCGGAGTTAAGGAGTATGTGCAGATTCCGGAGTTACAAAGGATTTCCTGATGCCGGATTTATGCGGCTTTCTGTGATGCCGGAATGGCTAGTCTGGTAATTTAAAGTATAATTTTGCCATTTTGGTATTTTATTAATTTATTTTGGTTAATTAAAAAAATTTCGGATAAAATCGATATCAATAGTCAGTATGAAATATAGTATCTACGTATCAGCTACCAAATAACAAATACCAAGAAATGAGAATGAAACGGTCAATCAAATTCAAAGTCACAAGAAAAAGCCACGCCAACCTTAAACTGATTTCTCTCTCCTAAATTAATACCTTAAATCATCTATACCTTCAATTAAAGAATACTGAAAGAGATATAAAACCGCGATGCCTAGCATACATTATTCTCCTCAGCCTTGATTCCTTGAATTCTTGATCTTCTGTGCATGTGGAGCTTTAATTTTGATGGTGTACTGTACAATAAGCATTAAGCATACCTCCTTTTTCTTGGATTTTTTTCTCCATAGTGTGTGATATTCAGTCAATAACTTAATATTGTTATTTATTATAAATTTATTGCCTATAAGATTTTTATTTGATTTTTAGAAAAAATCTACAGATGCCTCTCTATATATACATTATACAATGATTCATATTATGAGTTAAATTTTTTGATATTTTCTCTTATATTAAAGATAATAAGCACTTCCTTAAAAAATTTTAAAACTTGCTATTTTTTTTTCTATTCTTTACGGGTCCGTTTGGCACTCTAAGGAATAGCCTATTCTTTGGAATAGATTTGCTATTCCAAAAATTGAAAGTGCCAAACACGGTTTAATATTTTGGAATAGAGTTGGTTTTAGCTAATCCGCTATACCACCCATATGGTGGTATAGCCGGTTTAGCAATTGTGAAATAGACTTCGGTTTAGTATTATTATATTTTAATAGCCGATTATTATTATTATTATTCTGTTATTAATATATTATTATAATATTTATTGTTATTATTATATTATTATTATAATATTATAATATTATAATATTATTATTAATATATTATTATAATATTTATTGTTATTATTATTATATTATTATAATATTTATTGTTATTATTATATTATTATTATAATATTATTATATTATTATATTAATATTAATATATTATTATAATATTTATTGTTATTATTATATTATTATTATAATATTATTATAACATTATAATATTATTATATTATTATAATATTATTATTATATTTAATTTTATAATTATATAATTATATTAAATATTATTATAATATAATTATTATATTATTATATATTATTATATTTTTATATATTATAATATTATTATACTATAATAATATTATTATATTTTTATAATGATATTATTATAATATTATTATATTATTATAGTAATATTATATTTATTATTATTATTATATTATTATATTTATCGTTATAATATTATTATATTTATTATTATTATAATATTATTATATTATAATTATAATATTATTATATTATAATAATATAATTATATTATTATATTTATTGTTATTATTATTTTATAATAATATAATATTTAATAATAATATAGTAATAATATTATAATAATATAGTAATAATATTATAATAATATAATAATATTATTATAATATAATAATTATATTATTAGTCTTAATATCACCCTTCAACTATTCTATTCCAAATCACAAGTGTCAAACAACATTGAATAGTCTATTCTACCACTTTTCTATCACTCTTTCAAAATCACACTATTCTAGCTCTATTCTACTTTTTTAGCTATTCCAGTTCTATTCCTAGAAATGACAAACAGACCCGTAGGACATATATTTATCATGTCACTTTCTTATATAACCACATTCATTTTGTTGTTACATCATTAAAAATTCCTACCATGAATTTGTTGATATGACTACAAACTTTAATTTAGATCCCATATTTCTCTCACACTATCGTCACTCAAATACTTAATTACAAATAATAATTAATTTATATTAAATGCCACTTAAATAGGATAATATGTCATTATTTTGTCTGATTTAATATAAAAGAGGGAAAAACGATTGTTCACAACTTCTTAAAAATGGATCGGGCTATGTTCATTTCCAAAATTTAGTCTTTTTTTAGTGTAAATGAACTCGCAACACACTCATTTCTTTTTATTTTTATGAAAACAATCATTTCTTTAATTCTTTTTTATAGGCTTCTACAAACCAATGCATGTCATTTAAGTGGAGGAGTCACGTTGAGGCAGAGGGTCAGTTGAACCCTTAAAAAAAATCAAAATTTATCATAACAATTAATTTTTTAATATGTTTATAATTTGAAATTTTAAAATATACATCATTTTGAACTTTCGAAAAAAATTCAAAATTTTGAAATCCTTAGACGAAAATTCTGAATTCGTCCTGATGTTATTCATCTAGTGAAAAACGAATCATGAATATTTTTAAAGCTCTCAAATTATTCCGAATGACGTAAATTTTGTACTTACCTTCTACACGGACTCGATACCTTTAAATAATGATATTGAATATGTCTACAAATATATTTATCTGTATTTGAATTGTGGCAAAGAAATTTGATGAATTATTTATAGGATAATGTTTCGTAGATACCACATTTGATATCAACTATTGATATCGATTTTATTATGTATCTTTAATTGAGTTATTCTGCACATTATTTGAGTTATTATGCATATTATATCATAACTATTTCAGTACAAAAAATAACATGTATAACTATTTCAATACAAAAAATAACGTGCATAATAACTCAAATAATGTGCATGTTAACTCCACTAAAGGTAATAATAAAATCGATAACATGTATAACTATTTTGGTACAAAAAATAACATGCATAATAACTCAAATAATGTGCAGGATAACACAACTAAATGTGCATAATAAAATCAGTATCATTAGTTGGTATCAACTATGAATGTTAAAAGCTTATGTCATGTATGTTTTGTGTATCTTTATTTTGGTGCAAATTAATTCACTGTATCTTTTAGTTTAATTTATTGACCTAAGTAACATTAATAATATTTAAACTTCTAATATTTTTATTGTATTTAGATTCCAAAACCAAGTGAGGACATTTATTTTATGTTATTTATTTTGCATAATGTGGTTTTCTCTATACAGAAACAGAACATGGATAAAGCCACACATTAATTAGACTACAAAAATATTTTTTGCAAAGCTTTTGCCTTTCCATTAATTAATTAAACGAGCAGTTATTAAAGTACTTATCCTGATTAATTCTTTCTATCTCCTCATCTTGTCATATTTTGCAACAATCATTACCACATTTTCCTTCTCTAACAATAAATTTCAATTACTTGCACCTCTAAATCTTCCTAAAAACGGTAGCAAAGCTGACTACAAAAGCCCATACCTCTCTTCTTTCAAAACTCTTTTCAGGTTGCAATTCCAATCTAGCTCTATTAATTATTCTCCAGTTATATATAGCTAGTTTTATATATTTCCTGAAAATTTAATTATTTGTGTGTATTTATCTTTGATTTTAGACAATGTGGAACCCTTCCGAGTTCAATTCTGAATCACCCTCCTACCTCGACTCTGATTACAGTGTGTATCTTTTATATTTCTTTATTTTTCTTACTTACAAAATTGGTTTTGAGATTTTCACTGAATGTAGTTTGAATTTAACAAAT
Source organism: Eleocharis quinqueflora (assembly GCA_964058865.1). Lineage (NCBI taxonomy): Eukaryota > Viridiplantae > Streptophyta > Magnoliopsida > Poales > Cyperaceae > Eleocharis > Eleocharis quinqueflora. The sequence continues at coordinate 5,504 of CAXKVX010002568.1, forward strand.
TTTGTGAAGGTTTCAATTCGTTCCCAGAGGAAGGAAGCGAATCATCATCTAAGTTGCCGATTTCCAACGACTACGACAATCTGTGAGCTCCGGTTTTCGATGATTTACAATTTTACCCTTTGAGAGTAAATATTTCAGTAGTCTTTTTAAGGGTATTTTGATAAATTTTTGGTGCTGATCCATGGAACAGTTTCTTCGATGACTGGCTTCCCATTCCTAGTGAACTGAGTGAATACAACAGCGACATCCATGTCAATTCTGAAATTGATCTCTCCAGTTCGTCTCTTTCCTTCTCGCCTTTCCCATCAATGCCATCCAACAGCTACTCTTGTTCTTATTCAGGTTCTTTCAAAATTTATCTAAAGAGTTTTTTTTTTCTTTTACCGAAAGTTTTATGTACTTCAGTGTAAAGTTTTGATCTTGTAATGTAGATCGTAATGGTTTCGAATGGAATATAGTTGGAGAAGGAGGTGATAATTCGATGGAAACTATGGGGATGAATACTGGAGAGGTCCAGTTCAGTGGCAGTCAAGCCGTTTCTGTCACTGTGAGTCGGATTCTTAGTTCTTACTACTAAAGTGTTTTAATCATTTTTTTTTCCTTGTCTGTTCACCGTAAAATAAGGGAGCTTTTTCGAGCATTTATTTTAGACCCTCTTTTGTGAAGAAATTTTGTAACAGTACCTGACAGTCAAACCAGAATTGTAACGTAAAATAGGTTGCCTGGACTTCAGATGAAACTTTTTTGTGTAGTGTATGTGCAGTTGTGCACTGCTGTTTTCTCTATTTAGTATCAAAAACAAGTTTTTTTCTTCTTCTTTTGTTTAGGCTCTGATGTAAAGGTTCTCTAATAAAGTCTTGAGCCCGTAATTTAGAGTCCTAGTTATTGGTTAAATCATTTTATTATAGATTATTCAAAGAAGAGATATGGAAGATGTATATGAAACAGATATAAGAATAAAAGTAGCTATAAAAGATATCAGCTAACAAGAAAAGGAAATATAATTTCATTTATACACCAGATTGTTAAAGAGGGCTATATCCAGAACATAGCTTTGTTTCATCAATTAAGTTTTCATGTTTGCTCTATATTTTGTTGTGATTATTTCTTACTTCTTTTGGAAGAAATTATTCTGGTTACTTTGATGGCATGTTATGGAACTTTCTTTTATTTTAGGAGTTGGAGCTGCTGGTAGAGTCTGGAGAAGAAAGAAATAGAGGTGAAAGCTCTTCAAGGGAGCCTAAGAAGCATAAACCGAGCAACGGGAAGAACCTGCCTGAAGAAGCTTCCAGCTCAGCAACAAAGAAAAAGGCAAAGGTTTTTCTTTTCGGACCCTCGTTTTCTCTGTGTAAAAATATAAAAAAATAGTTCATGTTTGAATATAAAACCAGGTTGCGAGTCAATAGATCGAGTTCGTTGTAGGTTTCAGGTTGCACCTGGCACATTCGTTTCCTTTTAATGACCCTGGAACTTAAAAGAGCCCTCATAAATTTCTATTATTTTGAAACATTATTACATGAGATTATCTAGTTAAAATGATTATATGAATGGTTAATTTTCAACTACAATTGATCAAAGGGGAGGGACTATTATTCAAATAAAATTACATTTAATGAACAGGGAGCTGCAAAGAAGAGCCAGAGGCTTGGTCCAAAGATCGCTGCTCTCCAGCGACTTATTTCTCCCTATGGGAAGGTAACATTTGCTTGATTGCTTCTGTGATATCATCGTTTAATAGTTAGTTCTTTGCACCAAGGTATTACCAACATTATGGTGGCAATGTGCCAATTGACATACATGATGGAAGAGAAAAGAGGTGCTTATATGCTGTAATCATACGAAACCACAAAGTGACATTACAATTGATAGAATTAGAGGTATACCATGACAATAAAGAAGAAATCGTATAACAATTAAGCTGAACAAGCTTTTTTCTTTGGGTTCCATACCAGCGGCCTTCATGTTCATAAATCATAATTCTGTCACACTTGCTTTTGGTACTCTGGAAAAATGAATCTCAATCAAACATATATTAATGGATATAATCCGTGCATGGTAAGACTTCATACAGATTTGTGAGTTTACAAGCCCATGTCCTTGTTCTGTGCATTATAACCATGGATCGGGAACTCAAGCCAGTATGGCTCGATCGGCACTAAGATAAGTTAAGACTCTAAAGAAGTGTTTAACATAACTATACTACTTATACTAATTACACTTTGGCATGTAAGCAGATAAATGCTTCCACTAATTACACCCTTAACTCTAACCAACCTTTTTATCTGTTGTATTTTAATTAAGTTAATTGAATTAAAATCTTATATTGTGCACGGATAAATGTTTACATTACATAATGCAGACTGATGCGGCATCAGTGCTTAATGAAACAGCAACAAACATCAAGTACCTTCATGAACAGATCAGGGTAACTTTGGGTTTGAAATGCATGTTGAGAAGTAAATCAAGTAATATAAACTGTTTTTATGAAAAGAAAAAAAAAATGATACAAACTTGCTTGGAAACTGAAGCTATACTTTATACTAGTTAACAAAGATTCTAGTTACACTTGCAGATTCTGTCAGCGCCATATATGGGCAGACATCGTCAACAGGTATGTAATTTATTCTATTTGTAGACCGCAAAAAGAAAACTTAAAGAACTTGAAAGCTGAGATATATAGTTTGTTTAATGCGAGCTATTAATTACCAAAATCTAACATTTCAGTCAATTATATTTTGTAATGATGATTTAATTATGTGCAGTCTCTCGCAAACATGAGTTGCGATTTGAGCAGCAGAGGCCTCTGTCTCGTACCCATATCCCCTGAACTCGTCAACCTCACATCTCAAATGGCATCTACCTTTCGTGTTCCTGGAAGTACACTGGCTTCTACGCGTAGTTTTCCAGGAAGTACACTGGCTTTTGCCCGTAGTGTCCTAGGAAGTACACTGGCTTCGACGCGTACTGTCCCAGGAAGTACACTGGCTTCGATGCGTACTGTCCCAGGAAGTACACTGGGTTCTACCCGTAATGTCCCAGGAAGTACACTGGCTTCTGCCGGTAGTATCACAGGAAGTCCTGTGCCATTTTCTAACTGTAGTATCCCCGGAAGTGCAGTACCATTTTCTCGGTTTAGTTTCTAGGTCATACAATAACATGACCATAACAATGATTTGGTACTGGTAGAAAGAGGTAAATAGGGTCAATTTACTGGCATGCAGGTTCAATTAAACAGATGTTTATGAAAGCTAGAAAGCAAGACATATTTCTTTATTAATGCATTGCATACTTTTGTTTGTATGAATTTTGTTTATCGCTTGTTTTATATACTCTTTGTTTATTGTAGAAGATATTAATTGTGGATGTAATTAAAACTTTGTAACCTATTATATATGTCTATGCAAGTTTAAATTAACTAGCCATTCCTTATGTAGTTATGTTTATAATTGCTTGGAAGTAGAGCATGGGAAACTATAGAGGACAAAGGTCTTGAGACATCTTATATTTTCCAGCTTGGATTTGTGAAGAAAGTTTTATGAAGAATTGATCAGTTCGTTTATGGAAATTAATGTTTAAACTGATTGTTTTAAATAAATGAAATTTGATGGCTTATTTATAAAAATTAGAAAATTATTATTATATAAATGTCACTGGTATCATTTGTTATTTTTTTGTTACTCTATAATTTTAACAGATAAAGATAGAATATGAATAAATCAAATATAACAGATAAAAGTTGAATAAGAATAAAACAAATTTCGTACGTATACGAAAATACATCCATCCGATTTCTATTGTATCCATTGACAGTCCACTCCCAAGCAAAGGATGCACTAAGAAAATATTTTGCTTTTGCATGTTAACAATCGTGCATGGAATAGATATAAGATAAAAAATTTAAAGTGGTGGTCAAATGTGGCAAAAAAATGGAAGGATGGTTCTAAAGTACTATCAACTATGCATAGAAATAGACAGAGAATAATTCGTGGGATTATGATAAATTCAAAGTGTATTTAGAAAGTTTCTGCTAATAAAATTTTGCAAAGACGATGATATGTCAAAATAAAATCATTTAAATTCAAAGTGTAACAAATGAAGTAAGTTTAAAGTTTAAACATTTTTTACAACACAAGTCGAGTTAATTCAAGGTAATACCAATGATTTCACCATTCAGGCATTCACCAAACATTAAGAATTCAAGTCTTCAAGGTATATATTTTTTTTCCTAATCTTAGACTTTTTTTAAGGGTTGAGAGTTATTGACAATTGATTAATTTAATTATATTTACGCTAATTTTTGTATGAAGTAAAAACGTTTTTAAAGTAAATTATTTCGTATATAGGTACACTAGCTAAGATTGAATGTGCATCAAATATCATACAATTTAACGTTTTTTAAATGATTGTTAATATAGATCTTGTAATGTTTCAATTATACAATGAATGATAAAACTCACACAAAATTTTATCAATATTTGTGCATCTAAGAGCATCTTCATTTTTGAAACTTTTGGAATTTCTAATCTGACGTGACAGTTTCTAAATGAGTTTCAGGAATGTAGATGAGTTTCTTATTTAGCAATTTTGTTTTAGAGTTTATAAACTCTGACGTGATTTAATTGATCGGTCTCCAACATCACTGGTAATATTTACTGAAGTGACAATTAAGAAACTCAAATTTTTTAGTTTCGAAAATATATGATGTAGAAACTAAAAAAAATTAAATTTATAATACTGATGTAACAACTATTTAGAAACTTCAATAGTTTCAGAAATTAATATGCTCTAATACTTTAAAAATGTAGATTAATTTTAAGAATCAGAGTCTAAAAGTAAAATTTCCTATGATAATTGTAAAAGTAAAATACAGTGATTTGTTGTTGGTGAAACCAAATATTCTTTAATTTGAAGCTCAAGGAAAATCGGCAATGAGGTAGCTAGTTAAAGCAGTAAAGCCTAAAAGCATATAAAGAGGGTTCGTTGCTCCATTTTGGCAGCATGCGCTTCAATGCAGGCGGTGCACAGTGCACTTGCATCCTTGTGGTGCGGTGCACAGTGCCTTTTTCTGTTTGCTGGACCTTACTTGTCTTGAGAGAGCCAGGTCCAGATTGAGGCCTCGACCCTTGTGAGTTCTGACGGGCTTAAAGTCTTAAATTGAGTTGGGAAGATTAATAACAAATTAATTGGGCCTTTAAGGCCCATTGGATTCTTACTAGCAAAATTAATAATAATTATTGGGACTTTATTTCTTTTGGGCTTGAGTCCTTTCGGATTGTGGCCTGATTTGTGCGCTTTGTACTTTAAATTAAAAATGGCCCGACCCCAAATTGATAAATTCTAGAAATAATTAAATTAGACCCAAAATCGGATAATAAGCCTAACATGAACAATCAGAAATGATCAGGTACCCGTTTGGCACCATAACGGGCGATGATGAAGTTTAGTATTTCGAGCAATCGAACAGATACTACAAGAACAGATATACTGACACGTAAGTCTCGAAATCTCTGAGCCCAACAAACAATAAAAGTATAAAACAAGAAAATTAAAATTGACCAGCGTGATTTTATTTGAGTTTCTTGAGTTTACTTTATTGGCGACCCATTGTGACGGATGGACAATCCGTTATGACGGGTTGGGTATCCGTTGTGATGAGTTCTCCATGTATTACCATAACGCATGGTTCTGCCAATACGAGTCGAGTTCAGCTCATGAAAATACGAGTCAAATCGAGTTGGCTCACGAGCTGAAAATTAGTCTAAACGAGCTGGCTCTTCAGCTGAAAAGGAGTCTAAACGAGCTGCAAAATAATCGTTTTTTAAATTGATTTCGAGTGAGTTGCGACTCTGAAATCTTTTTAGACAGATCCCGAGCGAGTTTTTGTTAGGTTATTATTTAATAATATATTATCATTTCAATAGCTTAAAATTTAAAAATGTTCAAGTTAGAAATATTTCATTACTTAAATAAAAAATTAAGAGCTTTTAAAAATATTTTTTTTAAACCAAATCTATGGTTATTAACAAATGAATGAATATATTACATTATTAATTTACACTATATTCATATTATATCTTCAATCGAGTTATTATAAACTGAAATGATTCAAGTATGAGGATAAATACGAACTAGCCTATCGAGTCACGAACTAAATACAAATGAGCTTATACGAGCTTTTTTGTAGTTGAACTCGAGCGAGCCACAAGTTTTTTGAACATTTCTAACTCTGGTGTGTTTGGATCATGTCATGATTAATGCAAAATAGTGCTATCTAGGTTAGTGCAAAAATAGTGCTATCTAGATCAGTGAAAATATTGTTTGGATTGCACATTTGGAGTAATGATAGTGGAAATTAATAAAATAATGTATTATTTTAGTTTTTAAAGGATAATAATAATAAAATAATACAAAATTGTTATTTTTTATAATATAATAATAATAACAATAACAATAATAAAATAATGATAATTACATTAATAATAATAATAATAATAATAACGAAAATTACAATACTAATAATTATAATAACAACAACAATAATAATAAAATAATAATAATTATATAACAATAATAATAATAATAAATTCTCTCTCTTACTTTTTCCTCTCGAATCACTATTCACGCTAATCCAAAAAGAATGATGACTTTAGTGAATTAGCAACTAACTACAACTATTTACTACTCACAAATTTGTGTTTGAATTAAATACTGTAGAAAAAATAGGAGCTATTTTGAAAATAGCACTAACCACCGAGATTCAAACACACCCATAGTCTATACACAAGGAGCACATATTCAAATTAAAAGATAGCCAAATTCTGTTATGGATTAAAATTAACTTGATTTTACTATTATCGATGCAAAATCAACTTGATTGTACAATTATTGATGATGATCAACGAATATAATTAATTTAAATTTAATTTTTTTATCCATAGAAGACTCACTCTAAAAGATATATATATAAATACAATAAATTAATTGATTTTGAAAAATAAAGAGAGCGAGTTGACACTTCACAGCGAGCATAACGCAAGGTAACGAAAATTTCGTATTAGCAACTAAAGGTTTTCCCGCGTGAATTTCACACGCTCCCCGTCGTCCCCGATCCGTCCCTGGATTATTAGTGCTTTAATCTCTACCGTCCAGTCAAATGTTATCCAACGATCGGAGGCTAATACACCTCATCGATCCAACCCGCTTTCAATCAGCCAATACCCTCCCTTCTCTCTATCTTTATAACTCGCACATAAAACAACTTCCCGCCTATCCCCATTCCTAACAACCTCAAATTCGCAAATTCGAATCAAACCTCGAATTCCTTTTCAGTTCCCGCTTCTTCCCAAACCCTACCTTACCAGTTTCAATGGCGCCCAAAGCAGAGAAGAAGCCTGCTGAGAAGAAGTCAGAGGAGGACAAGAAGAAGGCGGAGAAGGCCCCAGCTGAGAAGAAGCCGCGTGGGGGAAAGAAGGCTCCCAAGGAAGGAGGTGGAGAAAAGAAGAAGAGGAAGGCAAAGAGTGTTGAGACTTACAAGATCTACATCTTCAAGGTGCTCAAGCAGGTGCATCCTGACATTGGTACAACAAGGTGCTCAAGGCCATGTCCATTATGAACTCCTTTATCAACGACATCTTTGAGAAGTTGGCCATGGAGGCTTCACGCCTTCTAGGTACAACAAGAAGAACACCATTGCTTCTCGTGAGATCCAGACCTCTGTCAGGCTTGTGCTCCCTGGAGAACTCGCCAAGCATGCTGTCTCAGAGGGGACGAAGGCTGTTACTAAGTTTACCAGTGCTTAGTTTCATTCCAGGCGATGGATTGGTTTTAGGATTATATGTTGTTGGATTAGCGTCAGGGTGTCTAACGTGTCCTCTAAATACTGTAGAAAAAATATGCTTCTTTCTTGACCTCTAAGGTCAGGGTGTCTAACGTGTTAAACGGAACGAAAATCCAAACTTTCGTTTTCGTATAGAATTTTTCCCGTTGAAAATTTTCTTTGCCGTTTTCGTTTTCTAAATCAAACGAAAGTACAATTTGTTGCATTGATTGTTTTGTTTCACTTGATGATCGAAATGGTTTCGACGGTCAAGATTTTAACAACAGCATATCAGAAATCCCAAAATCAGAACAGTTTCAACGAAATCAAACAATAGAGACATCAAAACCAGAAAAAAAACAGCAATATTTCAAAAAAAAAATTACATTTGACAACAGATCAGTGGTCCTGACTATCCCGTCTTTCTTTATCTCTTTCTCTCTGTCTTTGTCTTTTTTTTTCTTTCTTTCAATTTCAATCTGCATATTTTCCACAGAAACAAATCAGTATATATACTGGTAGGCTGGTCGACAGAAAACAGCTAAATCTTACTGTGGTTGATACGAGATTGATACTAGAATCATTAAAATATTAAATCTGGCAACATCGTCCAAAATCCAAGAACCATATGAAAAAGGGAACAAATCTAAAGGCATATATTTTGGGTCAGATCGTAATCTCATAGCTATAGAGGGAAGTAAAGAAATAGGGTCAGGAGATGGTAGGCATCGATAATTCCGAATTTCCTGTTTTGTTCCAGATTGAAAAACGAAATTGATGGAGAATACGAAAATGAAATGTTCTTCTCTCGTTTTCGTATCGTTTATCGAACGAAAATAAATTAAATTTCGTCGATCGCTTACTGGGCCAAACGAAACCAGATTTTTTTTCGTCAACCGTTCCGTCAAAACGAAACAAAATGAAAACAATTCAAACGGGCTTCCGTTTGCAGCCCTACTCTAAGGTAACAAATAATTCTTGAAGTAAATAATTCTTGAAGTAATTAATCATAATGTAGAGGTCAATATAGAGTCTAAGCACAATAAATGTGCATCTAACACATCAGTATTGTTTGGAGACTTGACGCTTAAATATTATCGATAACACGTCTTGAAAAGATACTGTCATTAATAACAAATATTCTATAAAATATTTGATATCCAAATTCTTTCCAAAACTTTTCAAAATGTGTATTACTGTTGTAAACATGCACACAAAATTTGATTTTATTTAAGCAGAATAAGACAGAAAATTCCGACATTAACAACAAATATTTAGCAAAATAAAGCAGGAAATTTTGACTTTTGGTCTCATTGTTTGCGACCACAAAAGAGTTCTTTGCGACGGCAATTGACTTGGGCTAAAATCTGTCTAGTCTCTTACAGTCGCAAGAAGGGCTCTTTGCAGCCGCATTTGATTTGGGCTAAAATTCTGCATATTTTTGTCAAATCTATCCTAGTCTTCTGAGGCTGCAAAGAGGCTCTCTTGCAGCCACAAAACACTTGTTGATTGGCATATTTTGTTAATCATAATTAGTCAATCAACAATTATAATTAATTCAATATAATCCTATATATATTCGTATCGCATTTATAGAATATCTTATATTATTGCACGTAATATTAGTGACATTATTTGATATATTAATCATAGAACACGTAGCTCAAACTTTATTTATAAGATTTGATATCTCAATTCCAACAGTCACTTACATAAACAAGTGTAAATCTTATTGATTACATATATTTTAATCTGCATGGATAATTTTTCCATCTTTTTTTCGTATTTCTTCAACAATTCGATCCACCAACTGTACCAACAAGGGACTTAAGCAATTTTGCCACATTTACTTCGTTGTTATGTAGACTTAAATCACAATGCCAAATGCAGCTGGACGATATTAATCAGATTTGGACATATAGTTTGAAAATTACACGAGAGTCTAATTATACGAGAGTCTAAATCATAGTGCCAAAATTACACTTTGTGATATTTTCTTTAATGGTTACCGATAAATGAAGTACTCTTATCATAATCACTAATAAATTAAATACTCGAACATGAAGCACTAAGAGTGATAATCTATGCTTCTTTGTGAGGTTTTATTCATTGTTTACAACAGTTAAATGAAGTAATCGGAGAAGAAACTCTTCTCGTAGTAAGATATGATGCTTTGTGGAGTTTTCTTGAAAGATTATCACTAAAAAATATACTCTGATCAGAAACATTTCTCATAGTTGGATATGATGCTTTGTGGTGTTTTATTTAATGGTTACCACCCATAAATAAGTATTCAGATAAGAAACACTTCTCGTAGTAGGATAATATTCTTTGTGATATTTTCTTTAATGGTTATCACCCATAAATGAAGTACTCTGATCAGAATAACTCATAAATTAAGTACTCGGACATAAAGTACTTAGAGTGGTAATCTATGCTTCTTTGTAGTGTTTTATCCATTATTTACAACACTTAAATGAAATACTCGGAGAAGAAACTCTTCTCGTAGTAATATATGATGCTTTGTGAAGTTTTCTTGAAAGGTTACTACTAATAAATGAAGTACTTTTGTCAGAAACACTTCTCCTATTAGGATATGATGCTTTGTGGTGTTTTCTTTAATAGTTAGCACACATAAATGAAGTACTCAGATAATAAAACACTTTTCATAGTAGGACAATATGCTTTGTGATAATTTCTTTACTGGTTACCACCCATAAATGAAGTACTCTGATCAGAAAAACTTCTTGTAGTCGGATAAGATACTTTCTGATATTTTCTTTAATGGTTACCACCCATAAATAAAGTACTCAGATTAGAAACACTTCTCGCAATCAGATAAAATGCTTTGTGATGTTTTCTTTAATGGTTACCATCCAAAAATGAAGTACTCCGATCAGAATCACTCATAAATTGAGTACTCGACATTAAGCACTTAGAGTGGTAATCTATTCTTCTTCGTTGTGCTTTATTCATTGTTTACAATACTTAAATGAACTATCCGGGGATGAAACTCTTCTCGTAATAATATATGATGCTTTGTCGAGTTTTCTTGAAAGGTCACCGCTCATAAATGAAGTACTCTAATCAGAAACACTTCTCATAGTAGGATATGATGCTTTGTGGTGTTTTCTTTTATGGTTACCACCCATGAATGAAGTACTCAGATAACAAACACTTCTCGTAGTCGGATAAGATGCTTTATGATGTTTTCTATAATGGTTACGACCCCCCATAAATGAAGTATTCTAATCAGAATCACTCATAAATCAAGTACTCAACATTAAGCACTTAGAGTGGCAATCTATGCTTCATTGTAGTGTTTAATTCATTGTTTACAACACTTAAATTAAGTACTCAGAGAAGAAACTCTTCTCGTAGTAAGATATGATGTTTTTTGGAGTTTTCTTGAAAGGTTACCACTCATAAATTAAGTACTCTGGTTAGAAACACTTCTAATAGTATGATATGTTGCTTTGTGATGTTTTCTCTAATGATTACCATCCAAAAATAAAGTACTCAGATAAAAAACACTTCTCGTAGTCGGATAAGATGCTTTGTGAAGTTCTTTATTGGTTACCACCCATAAATAATGTACTCTAATCAGAATCACTAATCAAATAATTATTCGACATTAAGCACTTAGAGTGGTAATCTATGCTTCTTCGTTGTATTTCATTCATTGTTTACAACACTTAAATGAAGTACTCTGAAATGAAACTCTTATCGTAGTAAGATATGATGCTTTGTGGAGTTTTCTTGAAAGGTTTACCACTCATAAATGAAATACTATGATAAAAAAACACTACTCATAATAGGATATGATGCTTTGTGGAGTTTTCTTTACTGGTTACCATCTATAAATGAAGCACTCATATCAGATACAATTCTCATAGTAGAATAATATGTTTTGTGATATTTTTCTTTAATGGTTACCACCCATAAATGAAGTACTCTGGTCAGAATCAATCATAAATTAAGTACTCGAACATGAATCACTTATAGTGATATTCTATGCTTTTTTGTGGTGATTCATTGTTTACTATACTTAAATGAAGTAATTATATAAGAAACACTTCTCATAGTAGGATAATATTCTTTGTGATATTTTCTTTAATGGTTACCACCCATAAATGAAGTACTCTGATCAGAATTAATCAAAAATTAAGTACTCAGACATGAAATACTTAGAGTGGTATTTTATGATTCTTTGTGGTGTTTTATTCATTATTTACAATACTTAAATGAATTACTCAGAGAAGAAACTCTTCTAGTAGTATTATATGATGCTTTGTGGAGTCTTTTTGAAAGGTTATCACTCATAAATGAAGTACAATGATAAAAAAAACTCTTCTCGTAGTAGAATATGATACTTGGTGGTGTTTTCTTAATGTTTACCACTTATATATGAAGTACTCCGATAAGAAACACTTCTTGTAGTCGTGTAAAATGCTTTGTGATGTTTTCTTCAATGGTTACCATCCATAAATGAAGTACTCTGATCAGAATCACTCATAAATTAAGTACTCAACATTAAACACTTAGAGTGGAAATCTATGCTTCTTCGTTGTGTTTTATTTATTATTTACAACACTTAAATCAAGTAATCGGAGAAAAAACTCTTCTTGTAGTAAGATATGATGCTTTGTGAAGTTTTTTGAAAGGTTACCACATAAATGAAGTACTCATATAAGAAACACTTCTCGTAGAAGGATAATATGCTTTGTGATGTTTTCTTTAATGGTTGCCACCCATAAATAAAGTACTCTCATAAGAATCACTCATAAATTAAGTACTCGGACATGAAGCACTTAAAGTGGTAATCTGTGCTTCTTCGTTGTGTTTTATTCAGTGTTTACGACACTTAAATGAAGTACTCGAAGAAGAAACTCATCTCGTAGTAAGAAATGATGCTTTGTGGAGTTTTCTTGAAAGATTACCACCATAAGTGAAGTACTCTGATAAAAAAACTCTTCTCATAGTAGAATATGATGCTTGGTGGTGTTTTCTTTGATGGTTACCACCCATAAAAGAAGTACTTTGATCAGAATCACTCATAAATTAAGTACTCGATATTAAGCACTTAGAGTGGTAATCTATGTTTCTTCGTTGTGTTTTATTCATTGTTTACAACACTTAAAAGAAGTACTCGGAGATCAAACTATTCTCGTAGTAAGATATGATACTTTGTGGAGTTTTTTTGAAAGGTTATCACTCATAAATGAATGAATCTTATTAGAAACACTACTCATAGTAGGATATGATGCTTTGTGGAGTTTTGTTTAATGGTTACCACCCATAAATGAATTTCTCAGATAAGAAACACTTCTCGTAGTAGAAGAATATGCTTTGTGATATTTTCTTTAATGGTTACTATCCATAAATGAAGTACTCTGATCAGAATCAATCATTGATTAAGTACTCGGACATGAAGCATTTATAGTGGTAATCTATGTTTCTCTGTGGGGTTTTATTCATTGTTTACAACACTTAAATGGAGTACTCGGAGATCAAACTATTCTCGTAGTAAGATATGATGTTTTGTGGATTTTCTTGAAATGTTACCACTCATAAATGAAGTACTCTGATAAAAAAAAACTCCTCTCTTAGTAGGATATGATGCTTTGTGGTGTTTTCTTTAATGATTACCACCCAAAAACGAAGTACTTAGTTAAGAAACACTTCTCGTAATAGAATTATATGCTTTGTGATGTTTTCTTTAATGGTTATCACCAATAAATGAAATACTCTAATCAGAATCGCTCATAAATTAAGTATTCGGATATGAAGCACTTAGAGTGGTAATCGATCCTTCTTCGTTGTGTTTTATTCATTGTTTGCAACACTTAAATGAAGTACTCGGCGAACAAACTCTTTTCGTAGTAAGATATGATGCTTTGTTGAGTTTTCTTTAAAGATTACCACTCATAAATGAAGTACTCTGATAAAAAAACTCTTCTCATAGTAGGATATAATTCTTTGTGGTGTTTTCTTTAATGGTTACCACCCATAAAAGAAGTACTCAGATAAGAAATACGTCTCGTAATATGATAAGATGATTTGTGACTTTTTCTTTAATGGTTACCACCCATAAATGAAGTACTCAGATCAGAATCACTCATAAATTAAGTACTCAACATTAAGCACTTGGAGTGGTAATCTATGCTTCTTCGTTGTGTTTTATTCATTATTTACAACACTTAAATGAAGTACTCGGAGAAGAAACTCTTCTTGTAATAGTAAGATATGATGTTTTGTGGAGTTTTCTGGTAAGGTTACCACTCATAAATGAAAGTAATCAGGTCAGAAACGATACTCATAGTAGGATAAGATGCTTTGTGGTGTTTTCTTTAATGTTATCACCCATAAATGAAGTACTCAGATAAGAAACACTTCTCGTAGTAGGATAATATTCTTTGTGATGTTTTCTTTAATGGTTATCACTAATAAATGAAGTACTCAAATCAGAATCACTCATAAATTAAGTAATCAGACATGAAGCACTTAGAGTGGTAACCTATGCTAATTCGGTGTGTTTTATTCATTGTTTACAACACTTAAATGAAGTACTCGAAGAAAAACTCATCTCATAGTAAGATATGATACATTTTGGAGTTTTCTTGAAAGATTAACACTCATAAGTGAAGTAGTCTGATAAAAAACTTTTCTCATAGTAGGATATAATGCTTTGTGGTGTTTTCTTTAATGGTTACCACACATAAATTAAGTATTCAGATAAGAAACACTTCTCGTAGTAGGATAATATGCTTTGTGATATTTTATTTAATCGTTACCACACATAAATGAAGTACTCTGATCAGAATCATTCATAAATTAAGTACTCGTTAATGAAGCACTTAGAGTGGTTAAATATGCTTCTTTGTAGTGTTTTATTCATTGTTTACAACACTTAAATGAAGTACTCGGAGAAGAAATTCTTCTCGTAGTAAGATATAATGTTTTGTGAAGTTTTCTTGAAAGATTATCACTCATGAATGAAGTATTCTTGTCAGAAACACATCTCCTATTATGATATGATGCTTTGTGGTGTTTTCTTTAATAATTACCACCCATAAAAGTACTCAAATTAGAAACACTTCTCGTAGTCGGATAATATGCTTTGTGATGTTTTCTTTAATTGTTACCACCCATAAATGAAGTACTCTGATCAGAAACACTTCTCGTAGTCAGATAAGATACTTTGTGATGTTTATTTAATGGTTACCACCCATAAATGAAGTACTCTGATCAGAATCACTCATAAGCACTTAAAGTGGTAATCTATGCTTCTACGATGTGTTTTTCCATTGTTTACAACACTTAAATGAAGTACTCGGAGAAGAAACTCTTCTTGTAGTAAGATATGATGCTTTGCGGAGTTTTCTTGAAAGGTTACCACTCATAATTGAAGTACTCTGGTCAGAAACACTTCTCATAGTAGGATATGATGCTTTGTGGTGTTTTTTAATGGTTACCACCCATAAATGAAGTACTCAGGTAAGAAACATTTTTCGTAGTCGGATAAGAAGCTTTGTGATGTTTTTTTAATGGTTACCACCCATAAATAAAGTACTCTGATCAGAATCACTCATAATTTAAGTACTCGGAAATGAAGCATTTATAGTGGTAATCAATGCTTCTTTGTAGTGTTTTATTCATTGTTTACAATACTTAAATGAAGTACTCGGAGAAGAAACTCTTCTCGTAATAAGATATGATGCTTTGTGAAGTTTTCTTGAAATGTTACCGCTCATAATGAGTACTCTGATCAGAAACACTACTCATTATAGCATATGATGATGTGTGGTGTTTTTTCTTTAATGGTTACCACCAATAAATGAAGTACTCAGATAAGAAACACTTCTCATATTAGGAAAATATGCTTTGTGATATTTTATTTAATGGTTACCACCCATAAATGAAGTACTCTGATCAGAATCACTCATAAATTAAGTACTCGAACATGAAACCCTTAGAGTGGTAATCTATGTTTCTTTGTAGTGTTTTATTTATTGTTTATAACACTTAAATGAAGTACTCGGAGAAGAATCTCTTCTCGTAGTAAGATATGATGTTTTGTGGAGTTTTCTTTAAAAGGTTACCACTCATAAATAAAGTAATCTGATAAAAAAAACTATTCTCATAGTAGAATATGATGTTTTGTGGTGTTTTATTTAATGGTTAGCACCCATAAAAAAATACTCAGATAATAAACACTTATCGTAATAGAATAATATGCTTTGTGATATTTTCTTTAATGGTTACCACCATAAATAAATTACTCTGATCAGAAGCACTCATCAATTAAGTACTCGGACATGAAGCACTTAGTGTGGTAATCTATTCTTCTTTGTGGTGTTTTTTTCATTGTTTACAACACTTAAATGAAGTACTCGGAGAAGATACTCTTCTCGTAGTAAGATATGATGCTTTGTGGAGTTTTTCTTGAAAGGTTACCACTCATAAGTGAAGTACTCAGGTCAGAACACTACTCAAAGTAGGATATGATGCTTTGTTGTGTTTTCTTTAATGGTTACTAGCCATAAATGAAGTACTCTGATCAGAACCACTCATAAATATGTACTCTACATTAAGCACTTAGAGTGGTGATATATTCTTCTTCGTTGTGTTTTATTTATTGTTTACAACACTTAAATGAAGTACTCGGAGAAGAGACTCTTCTCTTAGTAAGATATGATGTTTTGTGTAGTTTTCTTGAAAAGTTACCACTCATAAATGAAGTACTCTGATAAAAAAAACTCTTATCATAGTAGGATATGATGCTTTGTGGTGTCTTTTTTAATGGTTACCACTTACCATCCATTAAACAAGTACTCGGATATGAAACACTTCTCGAAATAGAATAACATGTTTTGTGATGTTTTCTTTATTGGTTAACACCCATAAATAAAGTATTCTGATCAGAATCACTCATAAATTAAGTACTCGAACATGAAGCACTTAGAGTGGAACTTTATGCTTCTTCGTGATGCTTTAATGAATGATTACAACGCTTAAATAAAGTACTCTGAGAAGAAACTCTTCTCATAGGGTCCGTTTGGCAAATAAAGGAATAACGTTAGAAGACTAGATTTAGAATAGTAAAAATAGAATAGTGTGATTTTGAAAGAGTGGTATTCTTGACTATCCTGAAGAGCAAAATTATTGTTTGGCAAGTGTCAATTGAAATAGTAGAAATATTGATTGTTATGATAATAATAATGATTATGATATAATATAATAATGATAACAATAATAAACTAAATAATATAATAAATTAATAATAATATGCATTATTTTTCAAAATAAATAAAAATAATAAAATTAACGATAATAATAATAATAATAACTACAATAACTAATAACACAATAGTAATAATTATAATATAAGAAAAAATAATAATAATAATTTTATTATTATTTTAAAATAATAAAATACTAATAAAGTAAAGATACAATATAATAATAATATTAATAACGTAATAATATTAATTAAGTAAATAGTACAATAAAAATATTATTAATTATTAAATATAATACAACATAATTAAGTAATATTGCTAATTGTAGTAATAATAATAATAACAATAATATAAAAATATATAATATGCATTATCTTAAAATAATAATAATAATAATTAATAGTAATCATTAATATTATTTAATAATAAGGATAATATAATAATATTAATAATAAGTATCTAATATACTAAAATATTGTTAATTATAAATATAATACAACATAATCAAATAATAATAACAATAATATAATAATAATAAGGTCTTTATTTTATTGAACCATGTCCTTGGTGCTTGCTTCAAACCATATAAGACCTTTTTGAGTAGACAAACATGATTTGGTTTGACTGGATCAGTGAAACCTGGAGGTTGAGCCATATAAATAGTTTCTTCTAGATCTCCATGCAAAAATGCATTGTAAACATCTAACTGGTGAATAGGCCAGTTGTGAGATATAGCAATAGTTAAGACGATCCTTATGGTAGTGGGCTTAACCACATGACTAAAGGTATCAAAATAGTCCATCTCTTATTCTTGTGTGAATCCCTTTGCAACCAATCTGATTTTGTATCTTTGAATTGTACCATCACTTTTCTTCTTAATTTTGAAGATCCATT
The DNA here is from genome assembly GCA_964058865.1 of Eleocharis quinqueflora. Lineage (NCBI taxonomy): Eukaryota > Viridiplantae > Streptophyta > Magnoliopsida > Poales > Cyperaceae > Eleocharis > Eleocharis quinqueflora. The sequence continues at coordinate 23,456 of CAXKVX010002568.1, forward strand.
TGCACTCTACTAAATTACCATTAGTTGGTAATGGTACCAAATCCCATGTGCAATTTATTGCTAAGGCATCAAGTTCTGCAGCTATAGCCTCTCTCCAGTGTGAATGCTTAACTGTTTGTGAAAAGCAAGTGGGTTCCAGTTCTAGAGTTGCTGAAGCAATGTAAACTTGATGATCTCTGAATTATTTTGGTCTTAGGCTATTGGTTTGTTGTCTTGTAACCATATGGTGTCTTGGAGGTGGAGAAGGGATATTTTGGTCATCGGAGAGAGCATTAGTTTGAGAGTCTTGATGAGTTGAATCAACTGTATCACCAGATGTATTAGAAGAAGTGATGATGGTGAGAGGATAATTTGAAGGTGTTGAGGTAGGTATCTGAGAGCATTGAGTTTGTTGTTGATTTTGGAAGGAATAGTTGTCTTCATTAAATACCACATTTCTGGATATGACAATATTTTTAGTGTCAAGATTGAAGCACAGGTATCCTTTGTGAATGATTGAGTAGCCAAGGAAAGCACATTGATTTGATCTAGGAAGTAGTTTATGAGAGTTCTAAGAAGAAGGTAACATACATCCCAAGGTTCTCAAGAAGGTGTAATCTGGTTTCTGAGAGAATAGTTTCTCAAAAGGTGATGTCAGCTGATTAGGTTTGCTGGATAATCTGTTGATTACAAAAACTGTGCTCTCAAAGATAGTATCCCGAAATTGAAGTGGAATTCCAGCATTGAACATGTTTGCCAAAGCTAATTCAATAATGTGTTTGTGCTTTCTTTCAGCCAGACCATTTTGTTGTGGTGTATATGGACATGAAATTTGAAAAGAAATTTATGGAAAATTGGAAATTAAAGGCTTAAACTCAGTCCCACCATCACATTGAACAATTTTGATTTTTGTAGATAATAAATTCTCAACCTTACATTTGAACAAAGTGAAGATATTATTTACATCAGATTTGTGTGCACAACAATATATCCAACTGAATCTGCTAAATTCATCAATGAAATGAATATAATATCTATTTCCTTGATGAGAAATTATTGGTGCTAGACCCCAAACATCTATATGAATGACTTGAAGAGGAGTGGTTGTCACACTTTGAGAAGAGGAGTAAGGTAATTGGTGATCTTTTGCCTTGCTGCAGCTTGAACAGAAAGATGAGGTTTTATTTCTCATAGGAATGACATTGTTTCTTATCAAGGTATCTATGAGAGAGGAGCAATGACATAGTCTTTTATGCCAAACATGAGAGAAAAAGTTGCTTGAAAAACTTGAAAAGGTGTTGGTAGCTCATGTATGTAGTAGAGGCCTCTATGCAGTGTCATGCATCAGTATCTGATTGGTTGCTCGATCCTTAATAGAACAAGAATTAGGTGAGAATTGTACTGATACATTATTATCTCTAAGTAATTGAGATATACTGAGAAGATTTTTTGAAATATCTGGGACATATAGCACATTGTTTAAGACAAGTGTTTGTCCAAAAGTTTTTAGATAAGAAGTTCATGTGTGAGAGATAGACAGACATGTACAATTGCCAATGTGTACTTGATCAATACCATTGTATATCTGAGGTGAAGAGAGGCAATTCAGATCAGCAGTGATATGAGTAGAAGCTCTTGAGTCCAGGAACCATTGAGGAGTTGGACTTGTTTTAGGTTCAACAACCAATGTTTGGTGATCTTGAGAATGTGTATTTGTAGTAGATGCTGATACTGGTGAGGCACTTGCAGAGGTGAGGTTGAAACGATGATAGCATTTGTTTGCAGAATGTCCCCACCTGAAGCAAATCTGGCATTGAACTTCTTTGTCTTTGGTGTAATTGACACTTCTTGCACGACCTCTGCCACGATAACCTCTTCTTCTAGTGTTATTTGGATTAAAACGAGGTTGAAACAGAGACTGCCATGACTGATTTTGATGATGAGGTTGTCTTGTGACAAAGAGTGCGGGTGTATCTGAATTTGTGTTGGAAAAAACATTTTGTATGTTGAGATTGTTGAATTGATTGTTAAGATGGGATGAAGAGGTAAATGAGATCTAAGATTAGCTCGAATTCTAGCTTCATGTGCTAGTAAAAGGCCTTGGAGTTCTACCATTGATGGGGCAATTGATCTCATAAAAACAACGGTGACAAAACTCTCAAATTCTGATCCTAAGCCTTGAAGTGTATACAAGACCAGTTCTTGATCTGAAATATCAGATCCTACACTCCTGAGTCTGACAGCAATATATTGCATATGCTGAAGAAATTAAGCACATGTAGTCCCCCTTTTTGCGATGTTTAAAGTTGCAGCTTCAATTCAAGTGTTTTGACAATTGATTGTGTACTGTGCATTTGATGCAAATTATTCCAAAGTCGTGCTGAGGTTTCACAATTCATGACTTGAGCCAACATAGGAGGAGAGATCGAGCTAAACATCCAAGCAAGAATCAGCTGATCTTGCTTCATCCATTTGTCGTACTCTGGATTAGAAGAGATGACGCCAGAAGGAGATGTGATTGTTTGATCTGTCGGAAGAGTGGTTGAATCAATGAAGGATATGAGCCCATGGCCTCGAAGAACATGCAAGGTCTGAGATTTCCAGATCAGATAATTTTCTTGATTCAAAATCGTGTTTAACTGGTGTGAGAATTGAATAAGTGTATTGAGATTGATGGTGATAATAGGTAGAGATTGATTATCTGCCATCTTTCTAAACTAATTGATGAACATATAAGTCTTGTGGAGTTTGATGAGCGTGTGCTCTAATGGGAGCTATGATGCCATGTGAGAGCTGATGATCTAAGGTAGAGAAGAGAAAGTAAAGAGAAGAATTAAAGACTTGATTTCTGAAAATGAATTTTATCAACCACATTTTGTTTACAACTCAATTACACTTATATAGAGTTTCAATCAGTGGCGGATCCAGGATTCTCGCCAGGGGGGTTCAAGATTTACGGTATTTTCCAGGGGGTTCGAAATGATGGTTATTATTGCAAAAAAATTATTTTATATGGTCATTTATGCAAAAAAATTTCAAATACATGATCATTTGTGAAATTTTTTTAAAAATATATGGTCATTTTTTAAATTTGACAACGTGGCTCCGCCACTGGTTTCAATACAACATATTGTTTCATAACTACCTAACGGTCTACAACAGAATCCTATTCTTGATTATCTCCATTGCCTTTAGAACTTGAGCTCTCCAGTCGTCTGTTGCAGTTTATATCTCCTATACCGCCATATATTAGAAGTTTGGTGCCATCATTAATCAATTCAGGACTAATCAACAATCATCACTTCATAAACCAGTGGACTACATTACACAAACCTTTTGTTGCCTACACCAAGTGCATGAGTGCCTCACTGACTTGTTATTAAGAAATGCATCCATTTTGAAAAAAAAAATCATAGCATAGAGTTCGTTCATATTGTTCCCTCGCATCATAACACTGAAAAAAAAAACGCTTCTAGATAGTAGAGAATTTGATGTCAAAATTAAAGTACTTGGTGCCTGTCATCATTGTTGGTGTGCGCATATTAATTATATCTTCAGGTAAAGGAAATCAGAATTTAGGAAGTTGCTTTCTTTTCAATTTCTTATTTTTCGTCTTCATTCGGTGACTTATCTCTCATGTGCCTTCGAAATAACAACAGCATATCTTGTCTCTGGTTGTAATATGAAATTTGTACTGCGATATCTTCTCTCTTACATGTACTGTACAGTTAACACTTAAGAATAGGAGGCTAGTATATCAACAGATGAAATAAACGAAAAATCCACCTTGGCAGCTTGTGCCAAGATTTTCAAAAAAAAAAAAATAAAGGAAAAATCACTACAAAAAAAACTAGAGGGGAGATGCTAAGAACAGAAAATAAGCATGTACATTTAAATTAGCAAGGCCGAACATAAATGGGAACTCCGACATTGTCACGTATATCGCCATTTCTAATGTGATTTTTTCTTGTATGCCCACCAGGGGCGGATGCACCTTAAGTCGGGGGGGGAGGGGGGGGTGGGGGGCAAGCACCCCTCTGGAATTTTTTTTTGCAAAATAACTCTGTGTATTTCTACTATTTGTCAAATTTTTTTGTAAAATAATCATGTATATTTAAAAATCTGCGTCATTTTGCTTCCTGGAAAAAAAATTATAGATCTTGCCCCCCTGACGAAAATTCTAGATCCGCCCCTGATGCTCACATATCCACCGTAACATGCACATCTCTGTCACGCTCATCTTTTGTATGTGTTGCCTTTTAGGAGCATAATGTTGGGCTACTAAAGGGCAACACATACAAAAGATGATTGTGACAGAGATGCGCATGTTACGGTGGATATGTGGGTATACAAGAAGAGATCGCATTAGAAATGACGATACATGTAACAATGTCGAGGTTGCATCGATTGAAGAGAAACTTATTCAACATCGTTTGAGATTGTATGAACATATTCAGCGGAGGCCTTCTGATGCACCGATACGTAATGGAATTCTAAGCCGCATTGAAAACACGAGAAGAGGTAAAAATCGACAGAAATTGACATGAAATGAAACTGTAAAAAGAAACTTAAAAGCATGAAATATTTCCAAAGAGTTAGCATCAGATATGAGTGCATAAAAATTAACGATTCACGTCCCAGAATCGTGACAAACTAAATTTTAGATCTGAAAGACTGCATGTAATGTAATACACTAGTTGATCTGAAAGATAAAAATCTCATTACCGCCAAACAAAGACTGCATGTAATGTAATACACTAGTTGATCTGAAAGAAAAAAATCTCTCTAAACACAAATTGCTTTGCTGTCTCTAAAAGTAATGTTAAATGTTAGCTCCAAAATTACTAACAAAATCTTGCAAAATTGTAAAGTTCAACTTTAGCCTCAGGCTGCAATTTGACTTTGAGCCTTTCCCTTCCTTGGTGCAATCTGAGTCTCAGGCTGTTCAAAAAAAAAAAAAACACAACAAACCATCAGGGGTTACAAAGGAATAATCAATATACTGTTTCTTTCTGATCTGTCATGTCACTTGAGTATAACAAATAGTTCAGAGATAGAGAAGTATACCTCCTTTTTGACAGCCTCTTCCTTCTCTGACAGCATCAGCTCGATGTGGCAAGGTGATGACATGTAAGCTGAAAATTAAGTATGTGAAATGAAAAGGTCATAACTAAAACCACACTGAGTTTACAACAAAATGAACACCTATTGGTTATTGCATTCATTAATACATCTATAACATTCTTACTAAAGAGGAGCGTACTGTGCTGAAATGAATTTTCTTTAGTAGAAGAGGCTTTAACAAAGTAAGAATAAAAAGAAGCATAACTTACGATTGATTCTTCCGTGAGCACGGTACGTGCGGCGGCGCTGCTTCTGAGCCTGGTTGACCTGGATGTGAGAGATATATAGGTTATCCGCATCAAGTCCCTTTACCTCAGCATTGCTCTCAGCATTCTTGAGCAGATCAAGAATGAATCGGGCTGACTTGGCAGGCCAGCGTCCCTGACCATTCGAGTGGCGGTTCTTGGCCTGTGCGGTACGGCCCACACCACCACTGTAGCGACGGAAGGGGATGGCCTGCTTGTGCGCAATCACATCTTCGAGGTATCTCTTTGCCTTACCCAGTGACAGACGTCTAATGGCAAACGCTGTCTCCCTTGTGTTCTACATCAAAAAAGAAAGCAACATTAAGCTTCAAGGTGATTGATATAACTTCAGAATTATATTTGATGATGCACCAACTACTAAACTAATGAACAGCCCAAATGCCATGTAAAACTGAAAGAGATAAAGTTCAGAAAAATAGCATTGGTTGAGATTTATATACCTAAAATAATAACCTCAATTAAAGAGTGAACACAACCAAAAATTGTCTCATTGTTTACTGAACCTTCTGCCAAAGAAAAACCTAACCAGAAGGTTCACCCAATAACATTGATTTTCTTTCCCTAAAGCTAGACGAGAGCTCTGCCCACTGACAATAAGCAGAGCCCTGCTTTTTTCCTTAGGTTGCAATTACCTAACCAAAGAAGAAATTAGATAGACCACATTCAAACTTCATCAACAAATATGAGAATTTTAATGTAAAAATCACACTATAATTGAAAATACCAGGAATTTACTTTAAAACTAAACAACAACTTATTTTGAGAGAAAACACAAAACAACTACTATAGATTTATTTACACCAATGTTTTATCAAAACAGTTGAACTTAATGGAAATGATGAAGATCAATTTCTACAATTAAAAGACCAATATTAAGATACTAGTTTTACACCCAATAACATAGGACAAGCTTAATAAATGTATCGCTGTTTACTGAACCATATAGCATAGACTAATTGTCCAAAAGGTTCACCCAATAACATCGAATTGTTTTCCCTAAAGTTTACAAGAGCATTGTTCCATAAACAAAACAAACAACACCCTGCTTTTATACTTTAGGTGAGAGCTCCCTTTGCTGCTGCTTTGATGACATTTTAAACCTTGTTGGAACTTAAAAATTATATCCCAGATTTAATTTAGTGACTAGAAAAACTATTAATACCAGTTTAAAACTAAGCTAAATTATTATAAATAGTTAAATACAATGATGACATATTGACATAGCAAATTAGCTGTTACAAAACTCATGAATTACATCTGTGTCGCCGAACTAGGTTGGTTGAGCCAATGCAGAATACACAAGTAACTCAAACCAAGCATACACACCTATTCAGAACTAATTAGGCACAAAAAACACTAAATGATAAGTAAAAAAAGGTAGACGAATTGATTAGCAGAAAAGAACGATTATAGGACCATAAACTAAACCAGATTAACAATCCCCTACAATGATGCACCACCAAGCCACCTAACAATAATTCGAGCTCGTGCATTTACAGAGAAGAACCAAAAAGAGAGAGAGTCCAATAAAAACTAACCTTGAAGTGAACCCTCAAGTCGCGGCCCATAGCCTTGGCGGCTGCCAAATACAGGTGAGAAATACATATCAGTTAAATTATAGAAGTAACGAAATAAGAAGATGATCTGATCTGATTAGATCGGACAAACAAAGCATTCAACGAAATGTTATTACGAAAAAGAGCAGATAAATCTACAAGTAGATTATGAGAGATATTACCCTTGGTGGGGTTAACGGGTTCTCTCGAGTACTTCACCTGCCAACAGATAAAAAACACGAATAAGTTTTAATCAACAAATTGAGATAAATCTAGAGAGGGGAATGCAGAGATGAAAACCATTGCTCCGAAATGCTCAAGAGAAAGAATGCGGCTACAAAGAGAGGCTGGTGATGATTTGGAATTTAGATAGTCGGAACTCGGAACCCTAAAAAATGTAAAACCTGGCTTTTATTGAGAAATTGGCATGTCGCTTAGCGATAGTAAATCATCCAGGCCATTGATCTGAAGCTCCATTCGTTCTCAATCGTTAGATTGCTGCGAGCTCTCCTTTTTATATTCTCTGACGCGTTATTGCAGACAGAGAGACTCTATGGATGCTCCGATTGTCTGTGTCATTTTGTGTAGTATTATTCTTGAAGGCTTGAAGACTTGAAGCGTTCAAGACCTCCAAGAAGTCTACCACAGGGATGAACTATTGCATTCCGGTAGTGTTCTAAATTCGTGTCGTTTATTTTTAAACACGACTTGGCACGGCACGGAACAGCACGACACGATTAGTATTTTATTATTTTTACCGTGCCATGCTAAAAATTGGAAGGGGTCGGAACGGAACAGTTAAGACACGGCATGTTTAGGCACGTCGTGTCTTTACCGTTCCGTGCCTAACCGTGTCGTGTCTAAACGTGTCGTGTCTAAATGTGTCGTGTCTAAACGTGCCGCCTCTAAACGTGTCGTGTCTAAACATGTCGTGTCTTAACTGTGTCGTGACTCGTGTCTAAACGTTTATTTTTTAAAATTTGTAAAGTTTAAAATATAATATTTAATAAATGCAAAAGATTTCAAAATAATTTGAACTTCCATGTCTACCCGTGTCTATTCGTGCCTACCCGTGTCTATCTGTGTCGTGCCATGCCTATCTGTGTTGTGTCGTGCCGTCGTGTCGTGTTTAAATGTACCGTGTCTAGACGTGTTCTCGTGTCGTTTCGTGTCGTGTCATTCCGTGTCGTGTCGTGTCTCTCCTCATAAACGTTCTGTGTCGTGTCCTACAGTAGGAAACCAAGGCACGACACGCTTAAGACACGGCACGACACGCTTAAGTCACGACACGTGAACAGTACCGTGTCGTGTCTCGCGCTGTGTCTTAACCGTGCCGTGTCCTTATCGTGTCGTGTCGTTCCCTGACGTTTTCAGACACGCAGACACGGTTTTGAGAACACTATATTCTGGTAACACTTCTTTTAACTCTATGAAGCGACAAAAATGTTGCTCAAACGTAAAATTGTATGATTACGTTCGTACACGAATTGTATTTCGTAATTAGACATGCAAATTCAAGTCCGTTGGACCGTTCCATCTTTTCTTTTCGTCCGAACGGAACTGTTAACGAAACTAATATCAGTTTTGTTTTGAATATGAAACATTTAACGAAAATTCAAAGTGTTACGTTTGGTAAACGAAACAGATGACGAAATTGGGTTGTTCTGTTTCGTCATTTCGTTGTTTCGTTTAAGAATTCTACAAGTTTGAAATTATAATAATTGCAGAGAAAAAGTAAGCAAATAAGCTAAGAGCATCTCCATCCGTGAAACACTTTGAGTTTCTAAATAATGTCACATCAGATTAAGAAACTTAATTCTTTTTTAGTTTATAAACTCTTACATCTCTAAAACTACAATTAGAGTTTCTTAATCGCCACATCATCAACTAACTATTTTTTTGTTAATTTTTTTAACCAATGATATTGACATGTCATAGTTTATAAATCCTGAATCAAAGTTTCTAAATAAGAAACTCTCAATCAAAGTTTATGAATTAGAAACTCTGTTACATTTCTGAAACTGAGTTATAAACTGCCACGTCAGATTAGAAACCCTGAAAATTTCAGGGATGGAGATGCTCTAAGTAATGTTGTCGATTTCTTCAAAGAAATCTCCAGTTTTCGAAGGTGAGAGAAAAAAAGGAAAGAAAAAGATGGTAATTTTGACGAAACTCTTAATCCCAGCCGTTGTCGACCTCCTCTACTCCCCCTCCCTCCCCTCATTTGCCCCATCTGGCCCCTACCCTCCACTCACCCTCATGTGTTATCTTTTCTAGTTCTTTACAGTCAATGGAGGCAGCAAATGAGGAAGAATGAATCAGGAGGAGGAGGACATTAGCTACACCCCTTACTTTCATGTTTTTCTCTGCTAGCGTTGTTCTTTTGCTTGCACTTGGTGTCAAGACCTGTGTTGTTGTGCTTCTTGTGTCCCAACTTGAATTGTTTTACTGTGATGGATTGATACTTGGTTTGCTTGACCTTTGATCTGAGAATTTCTTTGTGACTGAAGCATTGTTTAGTATCTGGCAACTTGTACTCGTTTGATTTATTTTAGTGCAGTTTATTTTTCATTTTCTTTTATATTTTACTAGTATCGGTTTTAGTTTCTATTTTTTCTATTTTAGTTATGTTTATGTTATGTTGGATATTGTAAATGCAATGTTTTGTTTAAGTTTCATGTAAAACATTTTTTTAGATGTTATAACTTGTAATTTTATTTGTTGTTAACATAATCAATCTTATAATTTTGTGGATTTTTACTTCTAAATTTCAGGATTTCTGAATGTTAATACCTCTATTTTCTCAAAAAAATGCTCGTACTGATAAAGACAATTACAAATTTTAACGATTTGAATCATTTTTATCCTTTATATAGACAGAACGATTAACACAATTTATCTCTCTTTCGTTATAAACATGAAATGATTGACAAAAATAAATAAAAAAATCGTCTCTTAAACGAAAAGGTTAACAAAAGAGAATATTTTTGTGATCGTTCTCCACGTTATGCAACCCTATTTGTGATGTAGAATGGCAAAGTGAAATGTAATTGGAGAGAAGAAGCCCAACCCATTGCGTAGTTCGGACTTGGAGCTGGTAGGCCGTTTTGCATAGTTGGGTTTATTCTTCATAAACTGAACTTGAATTTTATGCAAAACAATTCGGTCGGTACATAACAACAGAGAAATGCACATCAGTTTATCTATATATGGTCTGGACCCTTGTGATTGATATCAAGCTAGGCAGCCAGGCGGATTAGAGCTCTTGTTTCATATAAGTACAAATCATACTTTTTTTGAAACAAGTGGAAAAATCCACCACTTCATTTTACTAGAAAACGAAGAAGTAAAGAATATAAAAAGGAAAATTTTAAATTGAGGACCAAGCCTACTTCACTCTCTATTCTGTCCAACCAACTTAGTGAGGCACCAGTACCACTATCTATGGCACTGGTGCACCATCACTATCTAAATATTCAAACTCCCAACAACAAAATGCACTCCCTTATTACACTCAGATACTCAATTGGTTTGTATCTAAACCAGACAACTACAACAACATCATTACGATTGCAATTCAACAAGTCGGGGGTTCAATCAAACTCCTTTCGAGACTCATTTTTTTTTAGCAAGAATTGGTCAAATTTGCTATGTATAAACATGTGGCTCTGGTTCCACTTGTTAGAATGTATACGCCTAAGTAACAATTACGCAAAAGTGTGTATACAAGATAATCAAGATATTAACCACCTAGCAATTTTATAAGCTTTGGTGCAATTCAATTGGTTCACAATATTTCACAAGAAATATAAATAAAGTGAGAGGAAGAGCAAAAAGTAAAGAACACATGATGTAATTGTTAGAAATATTGGGGTTTAAAGCGCAAGACTAAGGTCAAATTACAAGACGGAAGCGTTTCCAATCAGCAATTTCAAACTAAAATTTTTAGACCTTAATCACCTAGCCAAGAGTTAAAGCAAGCAATTTCTAGAAGTGATAGAGCAATTTACAAATCAACAAAAAGCAAAGTAATAAGAGAGAGAGTAAAGAGAGAGCAAGAGTAATCAAGAGAACAAAAAGAACATGTGATGTAACGTGGTTCAGCCTATAAATCAACTAGGTCTACGTCCATGGGTCTCCCGAAACCAAATCTTCCTTCCGGACTAATTTCACTATCAAAACAAGTGTTCTTTACAATCTCGGAGCCGATCTTTGATTTCTTCTAAACAAGCAAATCAATCTTCGTCTCCTAGACTAATGTATGGGGCAACACCACTCTACACGGTTAACGGTCCAATTGACAAAATAATCAAGGATAAATGATGCACCACTTGACAACACAAATGTGATGCACCAAAGGCTAAAATCTAGCTAAAGGTAAGTTCTCGGATTGACAATTAGACTATAGGTGCTATCCTAATGCTCTCTTATTTAGGTAGCTGGAGGAGAATGCTATTGGGCTCTTTGTTGTGCTCAATTTGATGCTTGGAAGCTTGTGGGGGATGTTTGATGCCCTGCTGGTTCGTCTCTGCTTCATATTTATAGGCTGGACACTTCTTGGGATCTTAAAACCTCCAAAATTGGCTGTAGCGTTACATGGAACTCATAATGCTTTGTGTAACATGTTATAACGGGTTGTATAGTTTCCAAAATTGCCCTTCTTCTCTTGTGCAGTTGTCCTGTAGGCCATTTCCAGCAGGAACCCGTTATAACGCCATAGGAACCCGTTATAACGGGTTGAAAGGTGTTGTAACGCCTTGGGCAAGCGTTATAGTAACGTTGTGCTCGACCAATTCCTCCTTTGATGGGCATCCGTTATGACGGGTTGGGCACCAAAGGATGCTTGCCTCTCTCCTCTTGACCCGTTGTGACAGGTTGGGCACCCGTTATGACGGGTTGCTGACCCGTTGTGACGGGTTATGAAGCGGTAACGATGTGCTCTGATGGGCACTGTGAAGTCATCCCTTGATATCTTGATCATGTCTTGACTTGTCTAGAGCATGTTTGAGCATTACTTGAGCATGTGCAACATTAGTTTATACCTGTTTCAACTTGCAACTTCACCAAAGCTCATGTGCAAGATTAGTACTTATTTGTTTTGCAAATTGTCAAACAAGAGATGCGTTTAATCCAACAGTAATGTGGTTTGATAATTCAAGGCCTACTCCACGAGACCTCATGTTTCACACCGGGCTGAATAAATACTATAACCAAAAAGTGTTTTACAGAAAGGGAGCCTATCCAAAATGCTCCAAGACCCTTGCAAAAGACAACACCAAGCTTGCAAGGTATAATAAAAAGACTCTGATTGACAACAACACTCAGAGCAAAGAATGATCCGCTTGACAACAACAAAGTCTTGTATTGACTACACAATAGACAAGAAAGTAGAAGAAACTGGCTCGAATAGATGATTAGATAAATAAATAATGGTTATCCTAAACCCTCTGGTTTGGATGTTTATTGGAGGAAGCTTTTGTGTGCTTTGTAAGTGCTCTTGAGTGCTTGTAAACTTGAGGAATAACTTTTTTGATCTTCTAGAAAGAAGGAGACATGTATATATAGGTACATGACTTCCCCGCTCTTGAATTCTTCTATATGCGCTTCAAGCGTTACCAAATCAAAGCAAGCCTTTAAAGAGCATGAGGAACCCATTATAAAAATTTGGGTAGTTTTCAAAAATGCTCTTGATCTTCTATGCATTTGACTCCTGGGCCTTCTTCAGCAGGAATCCGTTATAACAGATAGGGAATCCGTTATAACGGTTTGGAACTTGATCAACATTTAATCCTCATGCTAACCTTATAACGGTAATTAGAGTACCTTGCTAATACTCTTGGTTAGAGATATTTAGAGTTTTATTATCCTTGACAATAGTATTTATTAATTCCAGTCACAAACATTCAGAATGAACTATGATAATAAAGCTCAAGGTACAAAGGAATTTTATTCATCAATTATTGAACAAATACAAAGACCAACATTTGATCTTAGGACATACATTATTTCACAATTATTTGTATCTAATTGATCTTTGGAGTCTAATTAAAGTCGAGTTGGATCCCAAGTTTGAAGCAGACAACAAAAATCTTATCAATGATTTCAAAGAACTCAAGGTCAAAAATAACAATTTTTTTAACACTATTCTAGCTCTATAAATAAAAATATTGCCATTTCTATTGCTAACAATATCAGTGCTAAGGATATGTTAAATGCTCTCATTCTTAGATATAAAGAAAACGAGCACATGAAAAAATCTAGAAAAATTAGTTTGGCAACAAAACTTGAAAATCTTAAATTTGAAGAAGATTAAATATTTAAGAACTTATACTTTAGACTTGTTTCTTTAAGAAATAAATTTATTGAAGTTGGTTCTAACATTGGTGATGAGAATTTTGTAGGTCAACTTCTTCGAATGGCGTCAAGAGGCCCTCATGAGTTCCGATTATGAGTTCAATTGAGACCATTCAAGCTAAAGGATTGCCTTTCCATTCCGAAGAATTTTGTGCACCACTATGCTCATTTGAAAAAGATCACAAGGAAGAAAGAGCTTCATCTACTTCAAAGATTCTAGCTTTTTCCGCTCAACCATCATCATCAAACTATACCTACCGTTTTGAGTCAAATGAGGATATCTTTCAAAAACTTCAACAAGAATTAATAAAAGATGACGGTCAACTTATCGAGTTGATTAAGCAAGGAATAAGCTTTGAAAAAAAAGGTAAAGGAGAAAAGAGTAGCTCAAGAAAAAGAGTTGTTTGTCTTGCATGTAACATATAACAAAATAAGAACAAGAAGTAAAAGAACAAGAACAAGCAAAAAAAGAACAAGAAAAGAACAAGACTATTTAACTCTATCTAGAACAAAAATAAGAACAATAACAAGAAAAGAAAGATAAAAATAACAATAAAAAAATAATAACCATAACAAGAACAAAATAAGAAAAAACTCAAGAACAAGAACAAAAACAACAACAATGACAATAAAAGTATAACAATAACAATAACACAAACAACAATAAATAACAAGAAAAGAATAAGAACAAAAACAAGAAAAAAAGAATAAAAATACAAGTAAAGAACAATATAACAATAACGAGAACAAGAAGAAGCACATGATCAAGATCAAGAACAAGAGCATGACAAGCACAATGACAATTAAAATAACAAAAACAAAGACAAAAGACAATAACAATAACAATTACAAGAACAAGAACAAACATGAGAACGACAACAAGAACAAAAATGAGAACGATAACAAAACAAGAACAAGAACAATAAATATAACAAACATATGTACAATGACAATAACAAGAAGAAGAATAAGAAAAAGAACAAACAAGACAACACTAATAAGAACAATAACAAGAAACATAACAATAACAATGTCAAGAAAAATATGAACTACAAAACATTAACAACAACAATAACAATAAGAACAAAAATAAGAACAATCACAAGCACAGTGGCAGTTACAATAGCGAAAACAAAAACAATAAGAATAACATTAACAATAACAAAAACAATAAAAAGAAAAACGACAAACAATACAACAAGAACAACAAAAATGATAATAACAATAACAATAATAATAAAAAATAACAAAAACAAGATTAAAAACACCAAGAATAAGAACAATAACATTATAAAAATAACAAAAACAAAACAAAAACAACAATAAAAATATTACAAGAATAAGAACAAGAATAAATAACAAGAATAAAAAAAGAACAAAAATAACAAACACAAGTAAATAAGAAAAACAAGAACAAGAACAAGAACAAAAATAATATAACAATAACGAGAACAAGAAAAAGAAGAACACGAACAATAACAATAACAATAACAATAACAAAAAGAAGAACATGAATGACAACAATATGACAATATCAAGAACAATAACGAGAACGAGAACAAAAATCTGGACAAGAAAAAGAACAAACATAAAAACAAGAGCAAGGACAATAATGAGAGTGAGAACGAGATCAAGAACAAGCACAATCACAATCACAATCACAATACAAGAACAAGAACAAGAAAAAAAATAAGAACAAGAATAAAAACAAAAACGAGAATGATAACAAAGAACGATAAAAAATAGAAAAAAAACAAAAACAATAACTAAAACAAAAACAAGAAGAATAACAATAAAAAGAACAAAAACAAAAATAATAATAAGAAAATATAATAAGAACAAGATAACTATGTAACTATGTTATCGGTCGTTGTTGTTGCTCTTTTTCTTGTGATTTTCTTATTCTTGTTATGATTATTGTGCTATGTAGGCAATAACTAAGCCAATCGTGATAATTACAATAACAATAATCATAAGAGCAAGAACAAGAAAAAACACAAGAACAACAACTATTAAGTAGTAACATAGTTGTTGTTACTGTCGAGATTGACCTACAGGCTCCAGTGCTATTACTGTTTTCTTTCGTTCTAGTGGCTTTTTGTTTGTATTTTTGTGCAAGCGTTAGTTTAGAGAAGACCAATAACATAGGAAAATAACAACACCCCCATCATTGTCATATCCTTTGATTAAAATTTGTTCAAGCTTCATCTTAAAATCCTCAATTTTATCTTTCTTAAAAAGAAATCCTCAATTTTATCATGTACTGTTGTATCTCAAGAAAATATTGTACATCAGAGCTGCTTCAGTGTTTCTTTCTGGAAACCAGATGTAGCAAACCGACACAACCAAACAAAAGAAAGCAGCAACGGAGCTAGCCTACATTACATAGCACAATAACATAGCAGGAGCTTCAACCCCCAACTAGTCTCTAAAGAGCGCAACATAACTACATAAGGTTAACCATGAGTTGGTTGGTGCATTAGTTACTTCGAGTGGAAGTGACATTGACTGATATATACATATACATATACCTATAGGTGCTAGTCTTCTCAAAAGCAGAACAAAATATCTACAAACTTCTTTTATTTTAGCAAAGTTGCTCAAGAGAGCTTTTAGTACGTCTAGAATTCAAAGCATTATGAGACGCTCATATTTAGAATGTATTCAAGTGCAAAGCATTTCCTGCCTTTTGTGCAAGCATGTTCCTGTCAAATTCCTTGCTAAGGTTTCCTTTTGTCCATCTGTGCAGCATTTTCAATGCTGCTTTAGGCTGATCCATTGGAACCATGTGACCCGCGTCATGTACCTGATTTACATAGCCAAATAATATATAATGGTAAAGAAACATTTTTTATACATGCGACAACATCCAAAAAGATTTTCAAAGAGCTATGTCTAAAAATGCTCACTTTGAGGAAACTGAGAGGTCCATATGATTTAATGAGTCCAGCTTCCTTCCCATCGACAGTAAATGATGTCATGTTAGTCTCTACAAATTTCTCAGAACCTGACCATTTCATTGAGTTGACCCACCTGTAATTGCCTGTAACACAACCACCATTACTCCTATTACACTCTTACAATCAGAAGCAATAAAATAAGAGAATAGTCAGGCCAAACAAATAAGTTTTATTTTGAGAAAAAAGCGCGGATCAAACACTTACCCAACCAATTACAGATAAGATCATATTCCCCAGCATATATCAGAAGCTTGACGCCGTCGTCAATTAATTCAGGAATACCAACTTCCAGATTCTTCATCCAATCAGCAATCATCGCTTCGTAAACCAACGGACTACATGACACAAACTTCCTGTTGCCTACACCAAGTGCTTCCCTTACTGACTTGTTATTCATAAATGTATCCAATTTTGAGAAATCATAGCACAGCGTTCCTTCACATTTTTTCCTCACATCATAATACTGAAAAGAAAAAACACATTTAGGCAAACACAGTTTTTGATGACAAATCGAAGCGCCTGGTGCTCGTCATCATCATTGGTGTGCGATATTAATTAATATCTTTGGATAATGAAATTGAAAACCAAAACTTCAGAGTTTGTTATCCAGTTTCTTTTCTTTTGTTTTGGTCCAGTAACCTATCTGCTTCCACAACAAAAGTATCTTCATAGGGATATGCATATATTTTTCATATTGCATTAAATAAATGCAGTTTTCTGTGTTAACACTTGGATAGGATCCAACTGATTACAACAAGCTACCACATGAACTGATTTAGTAGAAAACTAACATTTATATTTCCTGCAGAAAGCAAAATGGAATTGAAGATGGAGTTGCACAGAGCAAAAGAAGCAATACACGCTACTGTCCCAGCAGTACCTGAAATGTTAAAACAAAAGATGTGAATTTTATGTAACTGAAGTTGTCTTCTGTAACATCAAAAGATAAATCTTGTACCAGGTACTCACTGCACAGTTCGATTCCAAGTTTGCAAAGTGGATATATCTTGCTGATGGCTTTATGTTTACTCTCTCCAATTAGTCCCATGTCTAGAGCAAAATCAGCATATGCACCATACTGAATCTCAGGATCTGTAAGCCCATTGCCAATAGCAAAACCCTGAAATAATACAGATACAGTTTGCCAATAGCTCACAATGAAACATTGGTATAGCCAACCACTATATATTTGAAATATCTAGTCATGCTTTCTGGAAACAACAGGATCTAAATAAAGACCACATATTGTTATGCCTAGGACCAACTATCAGTTCCGGTCCTTAAAATGACATCAAGAGAAAAAGGGTTACTGGACTAGGAACTCCTTCATTGATAAAAAAATAATAATAATAAATGAATAAAGAGATAAATAAAAGACAAATCGTCAGAGAAAAAAAGCTTATATTCTAAACCTATAATTTGGTGATCTACTACTTTTTAATGAGATATTATGATACCTTCAAATTTATATGAAGACCCTCCTTGTTTTTGTTCCCTTGGTGAACTCTTGAGGCAAATGCAGGAATATAGTGACCAGCATATGATTCTCCAGTAATATAGAAGTCATTCTTTAAATATTCCGAGTGCTCCTTAAAGAAAGCCTAAAAAATAGAAGCAGGTAGCAATTTCATCATACACTCACAATAATTTAAACTATAGCAATAATTGGAGGCTTGAACTTGCCTGTAGGAAGTCATACAAATCACTTGCTACTCCTTTCTCCCCAAATCGGAGATCTCTTGGATCTGTACTGTAGCTGAACCCAGTCCCTGTTGGTTGATCAACATAGATGAGATTTGATACCTACAAAAACATATCAAACCGAACTATTCATCAAAATAATAACTGAAGTAGAAAAAGTTGTGCATAACACCATAAACCGAACTACATCATTTCAAGCTACTCACTATTTAAAAAGAAGAAAATTTAGAAGAGCCAATCAAACAAACAACTCATCATATTTATCAACTGACAGTAATAGAACTCAACCAGAGAGTCTACAAGTTGGCAGTAAGAAAAATGAACAAGTTGATTTTTTGGATCTTTTTTGTTAATATAAATTGGTACTAGAAACTCCGCCTATGTTTTACATAGCCGGTCCCAAGCCCGGAAAGGAGGAGGGTTGTGATAGGCTTGGCGAGCCAACGTAAAAATTCAGCCAATCTTATGGAAATGAAATCCAATATTGGCTTCATTTCTAGCCTACCCCAACTTGTTTGGGACAAAAGGCTTTGTTGTTGTTGTTGATAAATTGGTAGTAGAAGCCGACCTTAAGAATATTTTGGGGGTCAAACTAAGATGGGTTTAATAATTATTTCTCAAATATTTTAAAAGTAATAGCATAATTTTCTGAAAAAAGTTGACCCTGACCATAAGATCTTGCTCACCCCTATAGGAATTATACATATATGTGATGTAGTAACTGGTGGCAAATTTATCCACATTCCAGTAACAAGAGAACCAAATTGTATAGCAAAGGAAAACATTCTCCTTGCTTACTGTCAGATTTATGTATAAAGGCACGAGTATTATCCCAGATGTGGCTTCCTTTCAACTAGTGACATATTAGAAAAAAAAAAGTTCTTTTAATAAAGCATATATGCTTCTTTATATAAACATATTTAGGAGCTAAGATTGTTGAGACCTGCACAGGTAAATAATTCGATGTCTGGATAAATGGATCAAGTCAAGGAAAACATAAGTCCTTTATTTTCAAAGGATATTAAAAGAAGAAATGCAAAGAGAAAGCACAACCTAAACTACATTGTGATAATGAAGTTAGGATTTACAACATTGTACTTTATATAGGCTGAACATGTGAAGATTATAGGAACAAGCAAACATGTTATTTGAGAGGTTAGGGTCACATGACATTTGAAACTGAAGCTATAGACAGGATCTTGCGCTTGTACAATAAATTAGAGAGTTTGAGTTATGCCTGGCAACATGGAGCAATTTTTGTCTAAACAAGGCATTAATTTAGTATTTTAGTTAGACTAAAAGAAGGAATGGGCACTTTTTTAATTGGAATCTTCGAACTATAGCAGACTTGCACCAAATTAAGCTTGTGAATAACAAGAAGATGGCTCCAATCCTAGCAATTTTCTTAATTTTACTGATGAAATAATTCTCACATTTATGGACAGACTCTGAGATTACAGAAGGCGTATGCCTGCATGATATGTGTGCCTCACTTAACCTATGGGCAGTTGGAGAATTGGCTTAAATGACTTAATCATAGCACGTGGACACGCTAATGGAGAATCCAAGATTTTCCCCCTCAAATTATAATAGTTTGCTCGTTCGGGACAATACTTTTGAGTTTCCAACGGTTTGTGAACATGGACATTATCTTGCACTGTTCTTGTGGTGTCAATAGTAGCTATGAGGATGACAACTTTACCAGTATTGTGAACCAAACAAATGAGAAACATACAATTACCCCAACACTTAAACAAGAACCATAACAACTACCCAGAAGTTTTGCCATTTCAGGAAGAGAGTGTGGTGTCCTCTCCACGGTGCTTGGATATGACAGTCACTATCATATAAATTACAAACAAATAAGAACGTAGAAGTTTGAATGGGGCGACTTCTTCAAATTGGGTATGGGTCTGGAGTGAGGTTTCACCCTTGGAGCTGCAACTGCTTGTAAATGCCATTGTTGGCATCTAGGAGGTGGATGGTGCTAATTATTAGTTCATTTGTCATAGGCATCACTCATCACCTTACAGGAAAATTATCTGTTCTCTCTGTCATGAGGACTGATACTTCATGTATTCATGTGTGCTTTCTGTTTCAGAAGTTGAAAGCATTTACAGTTCAAGACTCTTATCCAGTTTACTTGAAGATCAGAAACCAGTAAAGCAAATTGTGTATCTTGGGGGAGGTATGTTAATGGTAAGTGGATGAAGAACTAAAGATGAAGTACTTGCCTTCTTTTGTCCACACAAGGGACTTTTTTTTTCCAATTTTTTTGTTGTATCGGAGTATTTGTTGTTTCATGACAAAAATTTAAGAAGAAACATTTCCGGATATAAAATAAGACATATACCAATAATATACCTTATCCCAACCATAGTCATTCCAAACAAGAGACAAGTTATCTGCAATTTTGAAGGGGCCATTCTCATAGAATAATGCCAGCTCACTACTACAACCAGGGCCACCTGTCAGCCAAATGACAACAGGATCACTGCTTTTCACACGGGATTCAAAGAAAAAGTAGAACATCCTGTGACAATTTGCAAAATTACATTTAATGATCCTTTTTCAATTGACATGTGAATGATTCACGCTATTTGCACATCATCTTGTTCTCAGATTCGAAATACATAAAGGCTTATAATATGTGATAATTGTAATAACAAATACAAGGACACAAACATTAATCTCAATTCTTAACATTTATTATTTCTATCTTCTAAACCTATACATCTTTTTTATTAATGAAATGAACAGATTCGTAGGTCTCCAGGAGGTCAATTAACTTGGCCCCATGTTACAAATTAATCATTGATGTTTAATTTGTCACAAAAAAACTTGTTATGTTAAAAGATAATAACAGACTGTAGTGCTGGAAAGCTCATGCAATTGTCTTATGCTTTATGTAAATTTCCAATACACATTGGCAATCCTAAAATCTGATAAAGCAATGCAACATGCACCAGCCACTCAGGCAACTGTTTTCCACAGTAAGTTATATTTGGATTGTACTGCTGCTGTTATGAGATTAGTGTATAAGATGCTAAATTGAAACCCTGAAACATTCCTATACTCTACAGTACATAGAAAAACAACAAAATTAAACCAAACACAAGAAAGAAACGAGAAGTACTTGGCAGCATGAGTGTGTGGAAGGCTATAGTAACCAGCATGATGGCCGAGCTCATCCACGGATGCATTAGAGCCGCTATCACCTAAAATAGGGAGATGGATTCGCTTTTCGATCAGGCGTGGGGTCTGATTCGGATCGGCGCCACCACCTCCGAAGGAGTAAGGTTTGGTTTGACCTTGTTC
This sequence comes from Eleocharis quinqueflora, assembly GCA_964058865.1. Taxonomy (NCBI): domain Eukaryota; kingdom Viridiplantae; phylum Streptophyta; class Magnoliopsida; order Poales; family Cyperaceae; genus Eleocharis; species Eleocharis quinqueflora. The sequence goes on from CAXKVX010002568.1 coordinate 44,714, forward strand.
GATGGATGGAAGGAGGTTGAGGTCGCGGATCAGCCTCTCGGCGAATTGGAAAGGCTTAGAGTAGTGAGCATGGCACTGGCACTGGATTGTTACAAAGAAGAAGAAGAGGAAAAGAGAGGTCTGGGGTTTCATCGTCGTCGATCGGTCTACAGAGTACAGACTGATGCTATGACTATGAGTGCTAGACAAAGAAGAACAAAGATATTTAGTTTAGAGGATCATACAAGGCTTTTAGCCCACCTAGCTTGATGTCAATCACAAGGGCCCAGCCCATATATAGATAAACAGATTTGCATAGCATTTCTCTGCTGCTGACCGCATTGTTTTGTGCAAGTGGCTCATTAATCTAGTGGTGATGATTTTAATTAGTTCATGAATTTAATTTATTGTGAGTAGTCCATTAGTCTAGTGGTGATGGAGTTCATGAACTTAATTTATTGTGAATAACGCTGTCAAACACACGAATCGATCACGCAAATGTTCTCTTGTGTCTTATGTTATGTTTTAAGAACGTAAGAATTTTTATGTTGCGTCTTATTTTGTGTTTAATAAACGCAACAAAAATCCATTACTATTAACGTTGCTTCATGGTGAAACGAAACACAAAACGTTTGAAACGTAATTCGCTGGCAGTCCTAACTGTGAGTATAAAATTTGTATTTTGTTAAAAAATATTTAATAATAGATGTTGGAGATTTCGAAAATTCTTATATTTTCAAAATGGGGCATTTGATTTTTTGCCACTACAAAACTTTAAAATTGTCAAAATGCCACTTAGAAAAAAATTGTCAAAATGTCATTACCGACCATTTTTTTGTCCATAATGACATTTTGACAATTTTTTTCTGAATAGCATTTTGATAATTTTCAAATTTTGTAGTGACATAAACTAAATCACATTTTACGACACAAAATACGTATTATACTATTATGCCTTGTATAAAATCAATCACATTTTACGACATAACTGATGTTACTCCTCGTAACATAGGTGACAGTGTGAGATATATTAATCATATAACACGTAGTTCAAACTTTATTTATTAAATTTGACGTCTCAATTCCAACATATGAAGCATGGAAAAATGATATATTTGGCTCCTTAGCTCTCAAGCAATGACCTTCAATGACGATACATATGTTTCATTGTTTTATTTCCTTTTATTTTTAGCCATTAGCTGAGATGGGTAAAAAATGAGAAGGTAACTGAGATCTAGGTTGAGCACAAAGATTGTAATATGAGTTTATTCTTTTTATGCTACATGTATTTTTTTCAATTTTCAGTGATTTCCCTAATTTTTTTATGTTGTGCACTTAACATACTTATTTTTTTTTGAACTTTTTAAAGTTTTGACCGTTAATTTAAACGCAACGTTCAATGCAACAAAAATCTTTCCATTTATTAACATTTTTAGTCCTTTTTTCTCTTAACTTCTTCAAAAGAGTGAAATTGTATAGATTTTTCAAAAAAGGACAATAAACATTTTAATAATAAAATAAATGCTAAAATTAACTCAATTCCAATAGATTCAACATGTTTTTGGTCAAACTCAGTGGCGAATCCAGAGATCTAGTTAAGTTCGGACACAACTAAGTTCAGGCACTCAGGTTGAGATCAAGCTCGAACACAAACTCACTAAAATGTACTAAATATAATTAAATGCTCATTTTTCACTACAAAAATAAATAAAAATACATTAAATTTTGTTTATTTTAATCAAGTCAGGACGCTTGTCCGGACTAGTCCATGAATGAATCCGCTCCTGATCAAACCTACTGCAAAAATTCTTTAAAATGTCCACCAATCATTCACCATGTCCGCCAATTAATCAATCACCATACCCAGTTAGGTTCAATTATAATAATTTATTTTATATTTTTATTGTTTTGTAATTATTAACATGTTTATTATAAAAAATTTGGGATTTAATTGATATTTGATGTCATGAATAATTATATTTATTTAGACATTATTTGTAATGTTTGATGATCATATTACACTAAATTTAATCTAAAAAAAATGACGATTTTATTTTTCATGACCAAAACGTTATCTTTAACACTTTACGAACCAAATGATAATAAAGCGACACTTCAAGAATCAAATTTGATATTTTGAAATTTTAGGAATACAAATAATAAAATTATAATACTTCAAAAAATTATTCGCACAATTTACTTTTTAAATAAGAAGAAAAAAAAAAACTAAAACAGGCTTCACACGACAATACTAATGAGATTCCACTATTTCGTTGTCTTATATCTTTGGCCACTTAGCTGTTCTTTGTTGACTATTTATATTTAAATCTTCTTTGGATCTCATGTACTATGTACATAGACAAGAGCACTAAGGAGAGAAAGCAAGCCTGACGACTGGTATGGTATCACGTTTGGCTCAGATGATAGGTTCTTATTTTAATAAAGGAGAAAAAACAAGTCTACTTATCCAATAAAATTACAGCTAATGCGTTTAGAAAGAATGCTATCCAATTACATTACAGATCATGTGTTGGAATCTAGAAGAGAACCAGAAACATAAGAAAACAAAATTGTTAAGAAAAAGAAAATTCTAGTTGTCTAGTAGTAGTGAGGTGGTACCACGCACGACGCACCACCTAATTAAGAGTTGCCACGTAGTGCGCCATTTTAATATTCCAATTTGAGCAGCGACTGCTCAACAATTTCACGACTTGGTCAGTGCCTCAGTAGTCACTCAACAATATTCATGTTGTATTTCAGAGTGATTTAGTGACGAACTGACGATGCATTGAAGGATCCATGTGCCATTTTTCATTTTCTTTTCTGATCTGAACATTTAGATTACTTCTAGATGCGTACAAACTAAATTTTAGAAATGCAAACCCTTCTGATTAAATTCGAAACATTCTTTGCTTACAACGCAATAAACTGTGAAAGTCGAATGTGTGTTGCGCGATAGCAAATTTGGATCCATCGACAGAGGGAAGTGAGGAGGATGCTTTCCCATATAGGTAAGTTTAGATATTTTCATTTTATTTCGAAACAGGAAGAAGAATTTTGTTATTTGGATTTTTTTTCCTTCAACCTTTGCTGTTTCTTTATTACAATAAATGTCCACACTCCGACCTTGCAAAAAAAAAAAAAAAACCACCACCAACTATTCTTAAAGCAAACTAAAAGAAAGTAAGATACTATTTATTTATTTGTTAAATCTATAACGACAATTACCATTATATTATGAAGCAACATAAAAGTAATGAAAAATAAATAATAATAATAATAATAATAATAATAATAATAATAATAGTAATAACTATTAAAAAAACAAAAATACAGTAACATGCAAACGGCAAGTTCCCCATTTTGATGCAACCAAACTTTTGTATTATTTTTATCAATTTTAGTGAGCAAGTCTTTCGAATTTTCAGTTTTACTTGATGGTTACCAAAATGAAATGAAATTCTACAACTTCTCCATGCATATAATTGAAATAATTTTTACATTATTACTTAAATTACGAATTAAGAAAAAAATTAACATCGAAAACCAATGATCCGGATTGGATCCCTCTTGCGGAATTTACTAAAAAGAGTGAAGTAAAATGAATATTCAGACACTCGCAAAAAGGGGCCAAGTATAATGCAACGGATATTCACTTTTGAATGCATTAGAAAGTTAATTCCTAGAAAAGAGAGGCTGTTTGCCAAGCTTTCAATCTAAAGATAACATAAAATAGCTACAGTAAACATTTTCCATAGCATTACAATTGAAGCTGTGCTATACAGATATGATCATTGATACGGTCGATATCAATTACTACATGTTAAATGAGTAAGATTTCAGATTAATAGTTTTGTTATGCAATTTATTTTTCACATTACTTAAAATAAGTTGTATAATAAAATTATTAATTTGAAACCTTACTCATTTAAAATGAAGTATAAAATTGATATCGATAACTCCATCGATGATTGTATCTCCATAACATTTTCCATACAATATAGCCCTGTACATGGGAAGCAAGCTAAATATGTAAATACTATAGAAGCTAATGAGAGGGGGGAGAGATCAAACAAGTCACTAGTTCTATCAGACTAAAGAGGGATCACCATCCCATTAATGATCTCCTCACTCTATCGACAATCTGATTTCTACTGAGGCGATTTGACAGAGGAAATTCTTGGCTCTCATCCAATAGAAATCTGTACACTTCCCATTGCCTCTCTGATGCCGTCTGCCTTCCTATCTCAGCCTATAGAATCCAATTAATTGATTTCTTTTTTCAATGAAGCATTTCAAGTTTGGAGCAAAATTGGAGGGTTCTTTTTTTTGAAATAAGTGAGGCTAAAGACCTCACCACTTCCTTTTATATCAAAAAGAAGCAATTGGAGGGTTCTTTAATATGGAAATTATTTGGAGTAACCACAACAATAATCAAAAAGGAAATTTCTTACCGAGAATATGCAAATACCAAGCATCTTTAAGGCAAGTGTAACATCATAAAAAACACGAGGCCGTCCCTTTCCAGAAAGCTCTACTGGGTTAGCAACAAGTAGCTCGGTGTCAGGCCCCCGATTGACGATCATGACCCTTAATGGATGCAGCATCTCTGATTTCAACCGAGAAGCAAGAGACTCTTGCTTTTCTGCATCTACAATCTTCTTCCCATCTAACTGTTGTTGGATGAAAAGGTCGACCTCTCTGAATCCCTTCATGTCCTTCATGAATCTTCCATAATTTATCTAATGGAAACACAAGGTTGATGTCAGTAGTTATAATATCTTTGAATTTTATTATATGCTGATCAACAAAAGTATGAATCCAACTAATTTTTATTTATTATATGCTGTTAAATTCACGTTTTTTTCCCAATAAAGCTGAGATGACAAAATTTGGATTGAAACCCCGGAGTGAACTTCTTGATTTCAGGAATAATAGTTCGCAAACATTTTTTGCTCAATGAAATGTTTGCAAACCCACCGGTTTTGTATTGTGTAGTTGGGTTCGCATATATTATCTGCAAACCAAACAAAAATAGCAGTTCACTATATTTTTTGGTTCGCACTTCGCACACCATGTCTGCGAATTATATAGTTGTAAATATTTCTATCTTCAGATTCAGTCTTGGTTTTTTTCTCATTTTAAGCCACCAAATAAAAACATGTGTGTGAAATCACTAAAAGATTCCAACAAGTTGGTCTATCAATTTAGAAACATGAAAAAATTCCAAAGGTTCCTTTGACTTGTGTTAGTAAATATTTTCAAATCACATAATCACAGTTCAGTAGTATTCTGATTTTCAAATGTTAAAAGGGGTACCTGGATATTGCAGTCCTTTGTAGTTCTTAAAATATCATAAATAAGCCCCTTCTGGTCGACGCAATTTATCTGAACAAGAGTGTGCGCCGGGCTCAAAGAATTATCAAAGCTAACATTAGCCTTCTTTAGCTTCCTCATGTCCGGGCTAAGCGAGAGAAAACAAAGCTCAGATTCTGAAAACTCAGGTTTAAACAATTGCTCAGCTACTTCTGAGGAAAGAGAAGAGAAACCCTGCCTGAACCCCTCTGCCAACATTATTTCACAACTGACAGTTGAGCCCAGAGTATCTCTTATTTTCTCGCACGTTTCTTCCTGTCGTTTTTTTGTATGCAATTGTTCCCTGTTGTTAGACCAAACAATAAGAAATCATCATCCGGAAGCATTGAATTCATGTAAAAATAGTAAATATAAAGTATAGCTATTAAAGTGCTTACGAGCTATCTGTAATAAAGAAGAGATCGACTACTCTGCCATCAGGAGTAGTAGACACCTTTACCCTGTGAATTACCAATTCCAGCTCACACAATACCCTTGTTACATCTACATACAAAAGGGAAAATTAATGTGTTGAAAATAATCATATACTATAAGCTATAAACAATTTAAAAGGGGAAATATATAGAATAGTACCATGGAGCAATCCTTTGCGGTCTGTAGAGAGAAGTTTGAGAAAATAGAATTGAGGAGCTACAGGACGGCTTAGATCAGGATAGAACGGAATAGCGAAAGTCGGGCATAGAGATAGGAGCCTATTCTTCAGGTTTTTCCATTGGATGGTCTCTGAATTCGGGCAAGGAATAACATAATACACCAAGTAGCACCACTGGCCATCAGTGGATACATCTGCCACATATACAACAGAATCAGTGAAATTTACTACAATTTGACTTTCAATTTTGATTTAACAAATTCATCAGAAAGTTGTTCCTTTTACCAGTAAAACTTTACTGACTGAACAAAAATAAACAAAAAAGAATCAGAGCCTGATTGAATTACCAAGTTTCTTTCAAGAGTTAAAATAAAAACCTAACACAAAAATCTCACAAATAAGTAGAAAACTTCAACATTCACTAGTTTTAACAGCTGAAGTGATAAAAACCAGAGTCGAGAGCAATTACAGCAATCAGAAAGCTCTTTAAGACCTCTAAGAATCTCAACCAATTCAATCAATATGTAAGAAAGAACCAAAACAAACTAGAGGAAACAAGAAGGCTTCAATCGAAAAAGAATACCTCCGCGAGAGATGCAAAGCCCGAATTCAAGAATTGTGCGACAGATGTCGCATCCAAGTCCGGTCTTATCGGGGCAGTTGACAGTGATGACGCTGGGCTCTCCTGCTCTCTTCGCCACCTCTACCAGCACGGCACCCTCTATCCCTATTCCCATCCCCTTCACCATCTCCCACCTCTCCGATTTCAACCCCGCTCTCTCCACTTCAAATTCCCCCGGCCTCACCTCAATTCTTCGATTCGCCCCAGATTAATTCTAGATGTGCGGCGCCTATCTCTTCTCCTCACGATGATTATTTCTCTCTTCTGTTCTCGCGCTCTTCTCCTCTTTTCTCTTTTTCTAAGCTCGTATCCTCTCCTCGCCTTAGACACTTCTCCCCTATTTTTCGTTTTTTTTGCCCCTGTTTCAGCTTTCTGTGCTCGCTATTTGTTGTGGGTGGTGTTGGTGAGCACTACACTCTACAGGACTACAGGAGGTATCGTGGCCCCACGGTTTCTCCTGCCACGTCATTTGGATCGGCGTGCCCTTTTTCACCACGTGTGCATATACATAATCATCGGAGGAATCGTACTTCATTTAAGATGATGCCACGTAATCACGATTCCGCAGCTACATTTGTTGGATTTAACATACATGATTCGGAGAATGGAGAGGACCTGACAATAGTATTGGGGACAATTTGCTTGCAACAGGTGCATGCTCGTATTGTGCTTTGCGGAACGAGTGCTCCCAGAATACGAAGTTACTAGATATCGTTTCAGAAGTACGGAATGAACCACGTGCATCTGTTCTCAGCATAGGATCGAATGGGGTCGCCGACTCTGCGGTGAGGGTAATGGAAACAGTGTTCCGCATGTGAGGTGGCGTCATTTTCTGGAGGCAATTTAGAAAGCTATTTACTAATTACTACTAGTTGGAGTGAGTGAAAACTTAAAACGTGGTTCCAAGAGGCAAAAGCCGACATCATGGGCCACTGGCCTCCAGGCTCCAGTACATTGCTGGGTCCGAATCTGCTATCGCGGAGCACTGATTGAAAGTCTATAATTGTATGCGTCGTAATGAACGGATAGAATTTAATTCAGAAGTACTTATTTTTAAAATTTAATTCACACCAATTTAAAACAATTTTAAGGCTCAGATTTCCGACGCTAGAGGTATAGCGTGGCAGCAGTAGTGTTCTACATATGGGCTGAGTCGAGTATTTGTGGATCCGACCCGTTCGGATTCACGGGTACAACGGAACGGATTTTCACGGGTCCGAACTCAAAACTTCCAATCCGACTCATGATAAATCAGGATGGGTCTCCACGGGCACGAGTCGGGGCGGATCCGTCGGTTTTTTCGAATTTTTTTTTAATTTTTCGAATTTCTTTTGAATTTTTTAATTTAAAAAAAATTTCTGCACATTATTTTAATATATATATTTTTTTCGAATTTTTCTGATTTTTTTAAATTTTTGCACGGGTCCACGGGTTTGGCACGGGTCGGGTCCTAGAGTGGGTCGGGCACGGATTCAGACGGATCTAGAAATTTTTGACCTACCCAATCCGTCATAGATTCGTGAATCCGTCAACCACAAATCGAATCGAATCTGAATCACGAAACGAGTTGGACACGAGACAGATCGAGTCGAATCCACGAATGAATATACCCCGCAGGTTTTAGCAATACTCTAGGCAGCACATTCAATTTCGCACTTTACTTGATTCGATCACACATTTTCTGTGCCAAGTGAAAGATGAAAAGGCTTCACAACAATATAAAAAATGAAAAAAGTTTTTTTAACCAATCGAAGCTAAAGATACGATTAGCGTGACTAAAACGTGATTGTGCCTTTAACCAACTATGTTGTGCAGTGGTGATCTTTAACAAACGCATCTGTCTAGTGAAAAACTAAGGAAAATGTTTCACGGATTTGAACTTCGATATCATCAGCGATATCAACTGGACACGTCCAGTTGAGTTCCGACGAAAATTTGTTTTACTTATGATACATATTTTTTTCGTTATTATGCATGTTGTTTTTGTTATTGTGCATCTAATAACATGCATAACAGTTAAATACTTATGATTTATATGCTAAGTTCAATATGTTTTTTTGTTCTATTTATAATTTATTATGAAAATTTGTTTTACTTATGATGCATATTGTTTTCGTTATTATGCATTTTGTTTTTGTTATTGTCATCTAAAAACATGAATAACAATTAAATACTTATGATTTATATGCTATGTTCATTATGTATTTTGTTATACTTATGATTTATTATGTTTTCGTTATTATGCATGATGTTTTTGTTATTATGCATGTTATTTGTATTATTTTGCATGTTATTTACTTGCATAATAACAAAAAATAACATGCACAATAACAAAAACAACATGCAAAATAACTAAAACAACTTTTCAAAATAAATGCAACTAGATTCGTCTAGTCCGCATCGATGAGCGTAGCGATCCGCGTCGATGAGCGTAGCGACATTCGTTTTCAGTGAAGCGTCCGATCAATTATATGCATAATAACAAAAACAATATGCATAATACAAAAAAACAACATGCATCATAAAAAACAACATGCAAACTGAATTCAACTGGATCTGTCATGTTGGTATCGATGATGGTATCACTGAAGGTATCGATATATCAGCTCCCAAAAACTAAACGCATGTATTTATTTCGTTACCGTTGGCGGTGGTGTCAATGGGTATAATACAGATGTGATGGAGGTATTTTCGTATCTGTACTCATTTGAAATTACACTTACACATATCTTATTCTTACTCGTTAAAATTTGACTTATCCTTACCTTATAATTACCCGTTAAAACTAGAGGATAACAAACGGATAACAGACGATGCATGTAATATTAATTAATATTTTTCAGTTTATACATAAATCATATATTGCGCAAATACATCGAAAATCAATATTTTTTCATAAACACAAGCACAACACGAGAGCAAGTAGAGCATATACATTAACGGAAAAAAATAATATATGATGTTGAATATTAGATTAGGATTATTATTATTATACGTTATTTTTTAAATGTATTAAACGAGAGAATGCTAACATTAAAAACATAATTAGCTGAATGAATTTAATTTTGGTAGAAATCAAGAGACAACGTTAATGTTCTGTTCAAATTAAGAATTTTATTGAAAAGATGACAACTAATTAGATGATCTCTTAGAAAACTTAAATTACTAATAGATTAATTATTTTTACAGATTTTAAAATAGAACATATATATTTATATTTATATATATTATTTTATATTTACCTTATAGGATAATAGTACGAAATAGTCATTATCCGTACTTATATCCATTTAGCTAACGAAAAAAACGTTACCCATACTCATATCTGATAAGCTAACGAAAAGAATCTTGCCCATGCATGTCCTATCGAATGCGATACATATCAGATAAAAGAGTAAAAGAGTTTCGTTGAAAACCGTTGGTAGCCTAGGTCAACCAAAATTTTCACCGAGAAGACAAAACTATGCGTGATGGAATTTAGACGTCAAATTCAATAAATAAAGTTCGGACGACGTGTTATATGATTAATATATCACATACTTTCACTAATATTATGAGAAATAATATAAGATATGTCACAAATGTGATTAACTGAAACAATGACATAATACTACTATTTCGTTAAGATTTCGAGTACGAATACATATAAAATTAAATGTGAATTAATTATAATTGTTGATGGACCAATTATGTATTGGAACCAGGGGCTTAATTTAAGCAATTCTTAAAACTGTCGATGGCCAATTAGTAAATTTGGCAATTGTAGTCAATTCAAGCAATTTTAAGCACAAGCAAATTCCAAACTAAATTAATAATGAAATAAATATAAGAGTTTAAAAATGCAAATAAAGCAATCCATGGTGACATAAGAATTTTAACAGAGTTCGAATATTGACGATCCTACTCTCAGGAACTCCCAACCCTCAACACGGTATCAAGGTCAAGTCGATTCACTAGACAAAACAAGTAAATTTACAACTTCGGAATCCGTCTCGCTTACACACACCGATGAAGCACTAACCCTACTCACACAATGTCGAATTTGATCTCACTTACACACACCGATGGACCATCAAGCTAACGGGAACAAAAGATACAAATAAATGAACATGATAGATAATAGGATAATCACTCAACACAATCTCTATAAGTTTGAAGTAATTACCGTTGTTGTACCGTTATCTAAAGGTATAATTTGGTGCATTTCTAATCTTTTAGTAATTTTCCTTTTGTCCTTGTAATTTTTAGTTTGTTGCCTTTTGATTTTGGTGCATTTAGGGTTTTTGAATAATGAAGAAGAGAGTAAAATTCTCTTGTATTTTAGGCCCGATTTATCATGTGGTCCTTGTCCCTCATTTAATTTACTCAAAACTATTTTAGTGTTATTATTCAAAGCGCTAGAGGATTTTATGGCCTTATTTTCGATTTCTAAGATTTGCACTTTTGATTTCAATAATCCAATTTTTCTTAATTGAGTTTGGTAATTCTTTTCTAATTTCTCAAAGTTTTACATTTTTAGCCTATAATATCTTACTTTGGACTCAAGCTCAAGCATTTTGATTTCTTGCCCCTTAAAGGTGTCATTTTGAGCATTGCAACAAGATTTATCTAATCTAAATAATGCATTTTCCAATTCATTCTGGTGATATTAATGTTGTATTATCCCTATTATTTAAATTATAGCTTGAGTCTACCTCACTAGCTCGACAAGATGATGTTGAGCATTTCGTCTCCTTGTCTTGCTCTACCGACTTATCTCTTGATTTGGCTATGTTGCTATTAGTGCACGTCATTTCATCTCCCATGTCCAATGATTTAGCTTCTCTTTTACTATAATTTACATCAATAGATTCTACATTTATTAGCTCGATTTCCTTTGAAATTTAATCACAATCAAAATATTTTAAAAGAGTATTTCAAATTTCAAGGACATTATCAAATTCAATTTCATCGATTATTTCAAATATAGATTCATCAATGAGACAAAGTATGGTATTTATGGCATGGAGGTCTTCCCACTTTTTATTTTTTGGAATCTTCCTTTGTTTCTACCACATCCCAAACCACAATTGTTTTCAAGTAAAGTGCCATTGATGATTTTCAATATGAATTTTTTTTATGATTTTGGCCGTATCTTGGAGGTTTGTCGATATGAATCGGGTATGTTATTTTGAACCTTTACTTTTAATTAAATATGACTCTAATTAACAAGTTCAACTTTCTCTAATATCACTATATTGGAATCAGAAGGCTTAATTTAAGCAATTCTTGAAACTTTCGGAGGCCAATTAGTAAATTCGACAATTGCAATCAATTCAAGTAATCTTAAGCACAAGCAAATTCTGAACTAAATTAATAATGAAAATAAATAAAAGAGTTTAGAAGATGCAAACAAAGCAATCTAAGGTGACACAAGGATTTTGATAGAGTTCGAATATTGACGATCCTACTCTTCGGGACTCCCAACCCTCCGACACGGTAACAAGGTCGAGCTAATTCACTAGACAACACAAGTGAATTTACAACTTCAGAATTTGCATCGCTTACACACACTGGTGGAGCACCAACCCTACTCTCACAATGTCGAACTTGGTCTCACTTACACACATTGGTGGGGGCACTAAGCCAACGGGAACAAAAAATACAAATAAATGAATGGGGTAGATAATAGGATAATCACTAAACACAATCTCTCTAAGAGTTTAGAATAATTTAGATTTGATGAGATTGAGTCTTTGAGCAAGATTTGGCAATGTGTTTCAAGCTCAATAATGATGAAACAAATGATTTTGCTATATAGGATTGTTGTAGAAGAAATGGTGAAGTGATCTCTTTTTATAAAGAGCTTGAAACACTTTCATTTCTGTCTTAATTTCTTGCACTAGGTTTTATTTGCAATTACTTTTAATTTAGAATTTCAGTTTTTTTGGCTCCACCTAAGTTGAAATTGCACCAACAGTGTGGACTCATCCACAAAAAAAGGGGGCCTAAGATGGGTAACAGTCATGATTGTTGGAAAAAATATGTGTTAAATCCGGCCGAAAAAAGACTCAGCTCGACCCATATAATCCGCCATAACATGCCTTAAAACCCGCATTAACCCACCATTAACTCGTGCAAAACTCGTTCAAACCCGCACAAACACGCAAACCCACGCAAAATTCGGCCAAACTCGAGAATAATTCGGGTATAACTCGAAAATAATGTGTGTATGACCCAAGAATAAATTGAGTATACCCCGAGAATAACACTTTAAATTCAAAAAATCACAAAAATAAAAAATCGGCCAAACCGGCAAGCCCGACCCGGATCAGACCCCCTCTAACTCGGCCTAAACTTGTCGGTCCTTAGATGGGTTGCGGTCGATCTAACAAATAATTGACTCGTCCGAACTCGATCCGTGTAACCCGTTAGACCTGCCAATCCGTGGACCAGCCAACTCGTTGATCTAGGCGAATTTGGACCGACCCGACCCGACTCGAAACAGATCGATTTCAATACACTCGCCCAGATTAAGAATAATCTACAAAATAAACATAGAGTTGTGACTCCCTATTGGACTTTAACTGAGATCACATATCATCATTCGTTGTGTGAAATGTGATTGACTAGTGTTCTTAATAATAACTAGAAATTGCATAGCAGCGTACCGTCGCTTCTTATTTTTTTTAAGAAGAAACATTTTGTATTAGAAAAATAAACAATGCAATTATACTAACTTCAATATTTTTGTTCAATAACATTGTTTCACTGAAATTATAGTTATATAATAATAAATATCATACATCTTTCTTAAGTTATTTTGAAAGCATAATGATTTATATGAAATGAGGAAGACGTGAATATTAATGGCATGAAAATAATGTTATTAATGATTTATACTGAAATTAATGGCTTGAATTTAATGACGTGAAATTATTGGTGTGTCTAATTAATGACGCGCCGCGTGTCCGATAAGTTGGACACACGTACAATGCAAATTGAATAGAAAAATAACGTGTCAGAGTGTTAGAAAACTTGACACGCCGACACTGAGCAAGCTTTATATATATTATTGATTCGAACTAACATCTTCAGTAATTGTGCCTTTAACAACTCCACAATAACATGCTAAAAAAATGGAAAAGAAAGAAACACATTTTTAGGTACTAATTAGTCTTGTTACATGCCAAGCTTTATTTAGTGAAGTGATAAGGCACAAAATTTTTATGAAGAGGTCCGAGGTTCAAAGCTTCGGTGGAGGATATTTTAAAGAGGTTTTTTTAAGTTTATTTTATGATTTCTTTATGAGTGTGTGTTGTAAGCCTACGGACAATAAATAAAAAGAATAGTCTTGTTACTTGTTGATTTCCTTGATATGACAATCTACATTGAAATTTGGATGAAATATTTTGAGACTATAAGGAAGGGTTAATAAAATGTAGAATAAAGAATATCGAAAGCAATTTGTGAGACTTTTTGGGTGCTATACATGAATATTGCAACTATGTAATTGTGCAAATTTTATATTTTTTACATTAATTTATACAAAATACAAGGTAGAAATTTAGAATAAAGAAAATATTCTCGGAAAAAGGGGTCCGAATCTGCTGCTCGTAAAATCCCTGCTTGTTTCCTGCTTGTCTCGATCCGACCGCCAAAAATCGGTCGACCGTCACGGACGGCTGTGATTTGATTTAGGGGCAGATGCTTTGACCGTTTGATGAGTTTTGAACGGTCCAGATCGAAAAAAGCAGAAAACAAGTAGAGATTTTACGAGCAGCAGATCCGGTTCCGAAAAAAAGGTATGCTGGATATGCTGAATACAACGTATTATATTCTGGGAATTCTGTTAACTACTTACTATACTTCCATAGTTAATATCATAATTATATCGAATAATAAAATAATGATGCAGATAGATATTTGACTTTATAATATATAGTAGTAGTAGTATTATCTATTCAAAAAATTAAAGTACCGTATAAAACAAGTTGCACAATGAAAGCCATTAATTTACGTCATCACGTTATCAATCTATATCATTAAGTTGATATCCACGAAGGTATCAATTATCATATTTATGTATCAACTCTATTTTCTTCTAAAGGATAATAAAGTCACTTTGACATTTGTTTGTTAATTGAAAGAAGAAATAATAAAATATTTTTTAGTAATAAAAATATTCAAAAGATTTCATTTTTTATAGTTTCGTTGAATAAAAGCTCTCTAAGTCCCGTGATTATTTACTTTCAAATAATTATTCTGACCCATGTATAACGGACAGTTTTAAAGAACTGGTATTGATTTTTTATAAGGAGCTTTCTCTTCACATCATTTAAAAATGGTTAAATTTTTGTGAAAATCACTGAACTATATATCAAAAATTAATATTTTGTAACTGGATTTTGATATATCTTCAAATATATTTTCATATTTTTCAACAAAAAATTAACATAGAGTGCATCTTTTTGTCTTCTAAAATCGTCATAATAATTTATTTTTCAAATATAATTGTCAAGTAGGCATCATGTTTTTTTTGTTTAAAATTTGATAAAAATTATGTGAAGTAACTAAATTTAAAAGTCTAGATGAATAACTCAAAATTCAGTGATCAAATATAAATTTGATACAAAATTTAGTCATCTCAAAATTTATCTCTTGTAAATTGAACGCTCTCTCCATTATGCTTTCAGGGACAAAATCAAAGTCAACATCAGAGAAATTTCTCCTTTTATGTTTTCATTCAAACTTAAATAATATACAATATATAATTTATAGCACTTGTATAATGACATTATCATGATGTAATATGAACAAGTCACAGGTGAATTCCTCTCCTTCTAGAAATATGGCAAATAATATTACTTATGATCAGTGTGGAATCAGAACACCGAATTAGAGGGGCCGATTTGAAGTGTTATACAGATGTCAAAATTTAATTTTGATCAAATTATACAAATTTTTAATAAATATTTTAACTAAAAGTTTTAATTAAATTTAATTAGAAAATTAAACAAAAATACAAACTTTTCCGGACCAAGAAAGCCGGGGACCACCTGGCCCCCATTGGTTCCGCCCCTGCTTATGATGGAGATTGATTCGTTGAACAAATTATTGTCCTTGCAAAGATAAATATATCGTTTAATTGCAATTTGGTTTAGAACATTTCTCATCATTATCAATTTATCATTCAGGCCAATTCATTGGAGTTAAGTTGTCATTTAAATGCAAAATATTACAATCATTGTTTATTTTAAGTTCTGCAAACCTGATATGTTGTATGAAAACAAAGATTGTTTCAGAAAAAAAGAAGAAGAAAAAATCAATTCTCCTACTTGTGTTTCTTTTATTATATTGGGATTATGGCTACGAAGAATTGGAGCAGTTCCAACGGATGCCTTAATTTGACTTCGAAAAGTACAATTTGTTGCATTCCTAACTCAAATAGGATTATAAAATTAGAGAAAATATTTTATTTTCTCATCTTTCATCTCCAACTTTCTTCTTTCGCTTCCGGCCTTTCATTCATTTTTGTCTTATTCTTATTTTGTCTTATTTATTTTTTTGAATATTTTTTCTCTTCCGACTGCATCTCTTCTTCATTTTTCTTTTTTTTCTCTTTATTTCTCTTTGAAGTGAAGACAGATCTGAAAACGAATAAGTGATGGAATATCTGAGAACAAAAATAGAAGCCAACTAACCACAAATGCGAAAGTAGTGTGAGGCGTACTTACTCTGTGAGTCCTTAAAACTGCCTCTGATTTTCTTCGTATTAATCATGGTTGTTTTTTCAAAAAAAAATATATATATATATAAACGTGCATCTAATATAAATACTTATTTTATTAGTAGTATAAACACCTGATTTGTTTAATATTATTTTTATCATCTTTTGACTTTTTGACTGTTTATTTTTGACAAAAAAAAAAATTTAGCTTCGTTACGCTTTAATGAAAGAACGAATCAATTGGACCGTGAGGAGTTTGAAAAACTATAAAAAAAAAAGAAATGAAGAAGCTTTTTTACGAAGCAAAAAAAAAAACATTGAAGCATTAAGCAGACTTTTAAGAGGGAGAGCAATTCTTTAATTTGAAACAGAGTATATATGATATATCATTTGAATGAAGAGTGTAAGAAATTAAAACTAATATTTTAAAGATTGCATTCAACCAAACCTCAAATAGAATAAGACTAAACAGAAAAAAAATCTTTGTACAATTTGATGGTGACTTATTTGCTAGTTTATCACCCGTCTTTTTCTTTGAAACAATAAAAAAATGAAGAAATATTTTGACAGTAACGATTATAAAACTAAAAATAATAAAAATTGAGAGGAGAAAAGCACATTCACCTGCTGTTATTCTGGGGGATAGGTTATGTTATTCTCTTATCTGATCGTTTATTTTCAATTTAACGGATAAAATATATAATACATCGGGTCCTATGATG
Organism: Eleocharis quinqueflora; assembly: GCA_964058865.1. Classification (NCBI taxonomy): domain Eukaryota; kingdom Viridiplantae; phylum Streptophyta; class Magnoliopsida; order Poales; family Cyperaceae; genus Eleocharis; species Eleocharis quinqueflora. The sequence goes on from CAXKVX010002568.1 coordinate 61,714, forward strand.
GAGTAGAAATTTGACAAAATATGTATGGTTCCGATCCGGTTCGGAAAATTTGTGGTCGCGACCCGGTCCGAACCAACCGAGAACAAACTCGTACGGATCCGTCCAAAAAAATCGAGGGCCAAAGACAGGTTGCGGCAAATTTTTTTGAAAAAAACTCGTGTTAAACCGGTCCGAACCGACCCAATCCGTCACCCGTCCCAAATCCGTCCCAAACCCGCCGAAATCTATCGAAATCCGTACAAAATCCGTCCCAACCCGTTGGACCGGACGGATTTGAACCGACCCGAAACATTGCCAAATCACTAACCCGGAGTAATATTAAAGCTGATATCCTTTAGCTATCGTGCTCATCGTGTATGGGGGCCAGATTGTAGGTGGGGCCGTCCGGCCGTGGGGGCAAGCGGAGCATAATCCCACAATTATTTTGACATTTTTGGTTTTTTCTGAAGAAAACATGAAAACAAAGGTATATTTATTAGAAAAAGTTTGGGTCAGGGTGGCTCCTACACTGCACGACTTTGTCTCACATCCTATCCGAATTTTTCAATCGTAGGATTAGGACCTTCCGATTCTGATTCTGACCGTTCGATTTATATAACAATGCCTGCATCTAGAGATGTGAACGGATCGGATAATATTCATTTTTATTCGGATTTATATTTGAGAAATAACAATTATATGATTTGTATCCGTATTAGTATTTGTATTCGAAGAATTTCAACGAATAAGAATACGATTTAACTATCATATATCTGTATCTGATCATTTATTTATTATCTAATAGTATTCGAAATTATCATATATCTGTATCGGACCTACTCGAATCCCCTTGCACACGAACCCGAATCATATGTAGTCTAATAGCACGCTACACAGACGTGGATAGTTCAGATCGATCGTCAATGATAAAAATCAGAAGAATTTGAAGCATTATAGCATAATCTCGACATAATCAATAAAAATCAGTAAAAATTGAAAGATTCATATTTTGCACGCTAGTAGGGATATGCCATAAGCCCCTGGCCCCCGGCCCGGCCCCTGTAAAGCCCCTGTCAGATCTGGCCCTTAATAAGATTTTGAAAGGGCCGGGCCTTATAAGGGCCGAATTCGTTCCAAAAATATAGGCCCCTATTGATCCGGCCCTTTCAAGCCCCGACCCCTCCGGCCCTGATCCGGTCCTCTGCAACCCTTACCCACTCCAGCCACTCAGACCCTTATCAACCCTTTCATAATTAAAAAAAAATAAAAAATGAGACCAAAGCCCTTATTACTCGGCCCTGATCCGGCCCTTATCCGGCCCTCTGCAGCCTCAGGGGCCTGATAAGGACCGGGCCTTAGAGGGGCCGGACCTATTTCCTTAGAACAAAGCCCTTATTATCTGACCCCTATTAAGTCATCTTTAGACCCGACTCTTATCCGGCCCTTTCGTAGGCCCCTTTAGACCCGACCCTTGTAAAGCCCGACCCGACTTTTTAGACTTTCGCTAGGCACTAGCACACAAATCTATATCTATATTATATTAGTTTTAATTTTGAAAGGCCATTATCATATACTGTACCACCAGTGTATCTACAGTTGTATCTACTGTAAGGATCTCACATGAATTGATCACGTGCATCGGATCATGAAGCCTCATCTCATAAACTTTCTGATGAGATTTCATCAGCGATCATGAATCGATATAAACTCTTTTTATTTTAACTTTTCCCTTTCAAATTGCATTAATTAGTAATGATGAGACTAAGCAAATCAATATAATCATCATTGCTCAGAGTAACCAATAGTAAACTCATTTTGTTTTTTTGTTTTTAAATTGCAATAGTAATGATGAGATAAGCAAATCAATATATTTTTTTCTTATGTTTCTTTTTCCTTCTTTTTATTTATTTAGGGTTTGTTTGTCACTGCATTCTTTTTTCGAAATAGAGTGAAAAATAGCAATTCTAGAAGAAAATCTTTTCTTTCTTATTTCACTTCTATTTGGTAAGTATGTTTGGAAAGAAGCAGAAAGTTACTGCAAAAAGAATACATATTATAATATTAGAATATTACAATGACTAAAATATTGTTTTCTATACTTCTTTCTTTGTTCTCTCTGCGAACCACCCAATAGGATAGAGACAGAAAATAATATAATATTATAGAAGAGAGAAGAGCAAGAACATTTTAGTCATAAAAAAGCAGCTCTTTCGGAAGAGCTCTCTTCCATCAAAAGACATGAATAAATTACTTTCAGTTTTCATCGACATATTCCAGCTAATTCCAATATCTTTTGGTACTTATCTTCTGGAGACAGGAATACTTCTTCTTCCGACTAATTCCAGAAGAAAATGATGTCACCAAACAGCACCTTAGGAAACAAAATGTCTTTAACCTTTAGTTTTGCAAAGCATCAACTGAAAAAAAAATCAAGCCTAATATGGTGTTTCAAATTATACCTACAGCGATTTTATAAACTTGTTTTCTTTAAAAGTTCATATATAACATGAGTGAGGCTACATGGTGTTTCGCGAGTTTCTAGACCTCTAGTATTTCTCATTCGTGTCACGAATTTTAAAGTTCAAAAAATCAATTCAAATCGTTGAACATGATCTACATATTAAAATCTATTTGAAAAATCAATTATATATTTTTTTACTTCTTTAGAGAAGTGAAATATCAATAAAATTAGATGGTACAGGGACCGTCAATTTAAAAAAAATGAAAAAAAACCTTTAACCTAAAAATAACTAACTTTTTAGAAACATAATAATAAAAATAATACCAAAAAATTCAACAATTTTTCTATCTTCTAAAAAGTAACAAAAAAATTTGTAAAATTTTCGAAAAAAAATCGCAATAAGTACATCGCATTCGATGATTTGAAACGGTCATATAAACTTTAAAATTTGAATTTCAATACAAAACACGAGAAATTTTATATTTCGTAAAGCACCGTAGCCTCATTTAATATAACAAAACATTCTCCTAGGAGCATTGCTAGTAACAAAATGAATTTTGTAAAATAAAATTCAATCTATTTATTTATTTCGTGCAAATACCATTCTCCTCCCCCCGGAGCAACAGAAGACGATATTTCATATTTCTGGCCTAGTTTCCAATGTTAAATCCACGTGGGGGAATAAAATGGTGAAATCTCAGGTTAACGCAATATGAGCTATTGATGTAGATATATACATACTGATAGAAGTGTGTAACCAACTTGAGACCACAAAAGGAGGAAGAAAGAGACCAAATGTCACATTCAAATCAATCTGAAATCACACGAGTCATTAATGGCCATGTATAATTTCTCTACCATTGTTTTTCTCTTATTAGAGTCCAGAGGAGTCCGGAGTGGACTCCGTATCTGCTGTTATTCCGAGAGAATAACAGGGTAATGTTATTTCACTGTTAATTGTCTGATTTACACGAATGACGCAGATGAACTGTACGGAACCCGCTATAATGTCATATTATATAAGTTATTTGTGAGATCGAAAATGAACAGTCGAATATAAAATAATATGACTCTGTTATTATCTCGAAATAACAACGGATATGAATTCGTCCCGAGTGACCTTTGCACGAATCACACTTGGAAATGAGAACGATGCATGCAGCTTGCTTTGTTTCAATTTCCATGCCGAATTGGACTTGAGTTTGTTTGGGGAAATGTAGACCTTAAATTAAAGAGAACTGTACAGTTCAGTTGAAGTGTTTGTTGCGTCTCTTCTCTGTGTAGATCCAATTATGTCTTTTCTCGAAAAAGACGCCTAAATATATTTGGTTAAAAGGGGTTCACAATATATTCAAAATTTGTTTTATCTGCAACCGCAAATTGTTGTAACCGCATATTCAACAGCAATCTGACCTCAATGAAAATTAAGGCTAGATTATGATTTTGTTCTTATATAAAAAAACTTAAAAGAGCCTCCAATCACTGTATACCTCATCTATCAACAGCGAATGGTGTCTGATTGTCTGAAGATATATACCGGAGTTAACAAGACATATTTCAAGTTAAAAAAAAAACACATTAATGTACATTCATTCATCTATCAACAGCGAATGGTGTCTGATTGTCTGAAGATATATACCGGAGTTAACAAGACATATTTCAAGTTAAAAAAAAAACACATTAATGTACATTCATTTATTGCTCAAAATAATAATCATGTCAAGCACATACTCTTTTTAAATAATCACCTTATTTATTGCTCCTATCAGGCTACGTACCACTCTCAAGGTGTGTTTGATATCAACCGTTTCTTTCGGAATAAGGTGAAAGAAAGTTATTTTAGAAGAAATTTATTCCACCTTAGAGTGTTTCATAATCATGCTAGAAGAAGAAAATGTCCATGTTATAAAGAGAATTATTTTTATAATATATGAAAGATTTTGATCAGGTTGCCCTCTTTATAATATTATGAGAATTACAAGCGCAATCATAACAGCAAAAAAGTGTAAATGTATTTTTTTGAGTAGAGGAGTAAGTCAAGCTATCTAATTGTTTTTAATGATCTAAAATTCTTTCATTCGAGTTTCGAATAAAAAACTTTCACATAGAGGTTTTTATTCTTAGCCACTAAACTAAGAACTGATTCTCAATGTAGATATACTTAAACAAGATTATTTATCAGTCACACTTTAACTAGCTCGTGTAGTTCCAAATATTTTTACAATTGGTATTGACAAAAACTTGCGTACTACAAAAGCTGAATACACTGCGTACTATTTCATCCGATTCGTTCAATTCCTCAAGATCGATGGAAATTGATTTCTTGAGAAACCTATAAAAAATGGAATTCAATAGTTTTCACCAAACTCGAAAAATTTAACGAACCAAACGAGATGGGATATGCAATGTAAACATTTTTTTAGTACGCAAGTTTTTTCCATTGTTATTTATGATATTGAGTAATATTTTTGAATTTTTTATTTATCACTATGTTCATATTTAAGCATCATCTCATATTGTTGGGTAAATTAAATTAAATGACACACGAAAATTGTATATAAAACATTAAAATAAATATTAAGAATGCACAATAAGAAAATATTGCTAGTTGGATGAATGGGTCCTGTGCCGCTTATACAATAAAAAGATTAGCTGAAAAAAGATCTCATTTAAAAAATCATACTTGCATAATCGGAAAGTACTGGTACCAACATTTAAAGCTTCATCATGGTATATCAAATTCCGATCTCTGCAAAATAATTAACAGTAAATAAAACTTCATAACCAGAAAATTCTTGTATACATTCTTGTATAAATAGAATTTTTAACAGTACTGGTATATCAACTTTCAAAGCTTCATCATAGCGCAATCGGAAAATTCTTGTATAATTCATGACTTCATGTACTGGCCAACAAAAATCAAACAAGAAAGTATGAAATTGAGCAACCCAATATTTGATCAACATTCAAATAAGAAAGTACTCGGATATCAACATATCAACATTCAAATCTCATATCTGATACCAGCAATTCGATAAACATCTTCATCTCAGAATCTTGCCAAACACCATACCCAGGTTAAGTTTCACTACAAATTTCACTTCAAACATTAGAAAATTGGAACATGTAACATATATCTGAGGACTTTTAAGTAGCATTCAACAATGAAAGCAATCCTAGGCGTGCTGCTAATTTCTACGCCTCTGATTTTGATTTTGCCTGTGAACTCAAAAAGCATTTGTCATTGTTGTTCTAAGCATGTCTCCTCCTAATGTGTTATCAACTTCAGATTGTTTCGACAGATCTTCATCTGAACTTGAACTTTCATCTTCTTCAGGTGTCAAGGAACTTACTGCAGTAATTTTGCAGCTCGTTTTGAAACTTCAAATTATGCAAAATACAACACGCTATAATGATACGACATTGTTTCTTGTACTTGTAGGGAGCCATGACAGTTAGAATTTTAAATCTTTTTTTTTGAACTCCAAATGTCCTTTCAACTACGTTACGCATATGCCTGTCAATGGATACAATACGGATCAGATGAAGCTATTTTACTACTCGTACCCGTTTGAATTTACTCTTACCCATGTCCTACTCTTACCCATTAAAATTTGACTTATTCTTACTCTACTCTTACCTGTTAATATTATCGGGTAACGAATGGGTAAAGGATGAAACAGATAATATTAATATAATATTTGTTAGTTTTATAAATATTTCATATTTTACACAAATACACCTAAATCGACATCTTTTCATAAACACAAGCATAACACAGAAGCAATTAGAACATATACATTAATGAGTAAAGATAATATATAACACAAATTTTAAACTAGAGTTATAATTATACGATTAGTTTTTTTAAGAATAAATGAGAAGATACTAACATTAAATAAATAATTAGTTGGATGATATTAATTTTGATAGAATTCAAGAGACAAACGTTAATGTTTAGTTCAAAATTAGAAGTTATATTGAAAAAAGGTCAATTAATAAAATGCTCTCCTAGAAAACTTAAAAATACTAATTGATTAATTATTTTTACATATTTTAAAATAGAGCATATATATTTATTTATATTGATATATATTATTTTATATTTATCCTATAGGGTAATGGGTACGAAATAGACTTTACTCGTACCCTTATGCGTTTAGGTAGCGACAATAAAACCTTACCCATACTCATATCCGATAAGCTAACATTAAAAAAATCTTACCCATACCTGTCTTATCAAATATGATACGAATCAGGTAAAATGGTAAAAGGCTTTCGTTAACGGCCCTAGTTACGTAGTTGGCCATGTCGATGGTTGAACAAATCCTTAGCAGATCTATAACGGTTGTTTCCTGATAATCGACTAGAATTCCCAAGATGGTAGTTATGATTACGATAAAGGCAGATAAAGCTAGAGGTGTTTGCATATCCCAAGTCAGCAAGGTAGTACCTGCAAGATGGTACACGAAATCCACCAATTTCTAATGCTGCACGCAAGACCTTCATATCTTGTGCGGGCCCTTCCCACCCAGCACAGACATAAAAAAACTTCATATCAAAATCTACAGCAGCCAAGACATTTTGCGATATTAAGCCTTTTCTGTTGTGGTGAACATCCATCTTATTTTTGCCGACTATAGCTGGAACATGTGTTCCATCAATTGCACCTAAAACATCCTATGAGAACATTAATTAAAAATCATGTCAGTACAAAAATCAACATAATGTAACTACATATCAGTGTCTACTTTTCTTATTAGATTATATTGTTGGTACCGATAATAATAGAACAACATCACAGGTAGTAAAAGATCTCGCATTATTTATATATTTAAAAAATGAGATGATATATAATAACCTTAAAAGGAAAGGAAATGGTGCCTTCTTTGATTGAAGGACGAGTTGGCACATTGGCACTAAGCTGCCGGAGATGATCATCCTGCATATCCAAGATACTATGCAAAACATCGGTGAAAACCCCGTGCAAAGTTTCAAGACAGCGCTGAAAATCAACGACTATTTTTCTCATGCTAGAAACGTGACCAACTATTTGCAACAACATGGCAACTTGCTCCTCTATTGTAATTTATGGAGTTTTTACAATATCTTTCTCGAGTATCTCCTGACACAATACATCAAATATGGTCTTGTTCAACAAAAAACAACAACAATAAAGCCTTTTCTCCCAAACAAGTTGGGACAAGCTAGAAATGAAGCTCATATTGGATTTAATTTTCATAAGATTGGCTGAATTTTTACGTTTGCCAACCTTATCACAACCCTCCTCCTTTACGGGCTTGGGACCGGCTATGTAAATCATAAGCGGAGGATCATCATAAAATTTAAATATAAGGGGGAACAAAGTTTTGGCGAAAGATTGAAATTCAGATATATGGTACAATATTACTCCCAAATTTCTGGTTTTCATCAATAGCACATAAATAATCTACGATAAGCTTAAACTTTGACAAACCAAATTTCTATGAGGAAAGTTCGTCGTTCGTACCCATTACCTCTCCACGGAAATTTTTTACAGAGGGTCAAGGTTCAAAAATGTTCAACAGATAGGGCCAATAGCACCCTAAAAATTGCACAGAGGGCCAGGGGCGTGACTATTAGTCGCGCCCCTAAGAAATTTCATTTTTTTTGCTGAATTCAAGGCATTCTGTTGTTATTTTTTCAAATGTGGGCCCTACCACTTAGGGGCGCAACTAATAGTCACGCCCCTAAGTGGTAGGGTCCACAATTGAAAAAACAGTTGCATAATGCCTTGATTTCAGCAAAAAAACGGAATCTCCTTAGGGGCGCGACTATTAGTCGCGCACTTGGCCCTCTGTGCAATTTTTAGGGTGCCTCTGGCCCTATCTATTGAAATTTTTTGCTGCTTGTCCCTCTATGAAAATTTTCCCCTCTCCACAAAGGAGATCGAGAATTCAGTTACTCCTACCAGCTCCCAAAGCTACAACATTGTGTAGGGGCAGAACTAGTGGGGGGCCAGGGTGGGCCCTGACCCCCTTTTGGCCCAGAAAAATTTGAACTACTTGTTTAATTTTCTAATTAAATTTAATTAAATGATAAAATTTTAGTTATAATTTTGATTAAAATTGAAGAATTTTACTAAAGAATTGTATAATTTGATTAAAATTAAATTTTATCATCTTTATAACATTAAAATTAAACTATACTTGCAAATCGGCCCTCCTAACTCGGTGTTCTGATTCCGCCACTGACATTGTGCAATTCATTTAGATCTCAATTAAGTTCCACTCGAGCATAGGTCTGACTTCTCCTCAAATTTGCATCAATTAGGACTTAAATTGAGCCATAATTTCATCCAATCTACCTACCATTTTCCCTTGTTATGAACAGGGAAATGGATTAAAAAATATTATGGAAAACTGGCAGTCAAGTAAGCCACGCATAATACATATCAACTTAAAAATCACAACTTAAGTTGTTGATGTTTGATGTTCGATACAACAAGCATTGCAGCAATTGGTCCAAACAGTATTAAATGCGTTGAAGTTTACAAAAGAAAATGGTTTACAAAAAATCCAAATACACAAAAAATGGAAAATAAAAGGAATCTTACAACAAATAAAATTTTAATTAAAGTCTTTAAGTGAAAGTACCTGTATTCCGAGCCATCAGCAAGGTAAGCCCCATAACTCTCAATGGAACAATGGAAAAAGCTACGGTCCCTTCAACTCTGTTTCAGTTAATGCTTCAATAAAGAAGGCCCTCCAAAGTCAAAACGCGAAATCCGTGTAGAATCCACGTGTCAGTGACAGTAGAAGAAATGAGAGATAGAACATGAAGCATTATATCAGCGTCCAACTCCCAATACAAGCTGCCACCAAAGCACGACTATACTCATGTCTAGGATTTTGTTGCAAGAGGGACCAGAAATCATCTCGGGCTTCAATTGCTAGTTTTACACTTCTTTGTAACAGTTGTTCTGCTTTGTCAATTGACATGCCTTTTAACAAGAACCCATGTATGGTTGCCTGATATGATGATGCAAATCATAACATCTATCATGATGTCCATCCAGAATGTCGCCAATATATTGATAGCCTGAGAATGGTTTGTCATTCCGTATGCATTTGCCACTTAATATATGCATTAAGGCATTGTTATTATGAATGACTTGCATATCTGCAGAATTATTAATTAGAATATTATTTCCTGAATCATACTATGCGAATTAGAATAAAAAACAATAGTGACAGTTTGGCAAACTGAAAAGTGAAAACACTCAGTGGCGAAGTCACATGCACTCAGAGGTGTAGCTGAAATTTTTTTTTCAAAAATAATTATATATATTACGTTTTTTTTAAAAATGATCATGTATTTGAATTTTTTTATACAAATGATCATATAAGATGATTTTTTAAAAAACAACCATCATTTCGAACCTCTAGAAAAAAACCGTAAATCTTGAAACCCTCTGACGAGAATCCTGAATCCGCCCCTGAAAATACCGGTAAATAAATGTGCTGCATCAACCTTCTGACTTCTCATGAATTCATAAAAAAAGAATCACTGATATATTTGATTTTGGCACTGAATAACCTCCGATGTCTGATGGTACAAATAAACTTCAACCCTAACAAATTTGGGATTGAAATTAACGAAATATGATGAAATCAATGCTCATACTGCACCACATATAATAAAACGTTCTTATTTAATTGTTTAATTATTGTGTTGTGATGGACATTGTGACTATGCCCAAATTTTCTCCTTAGTTTGAATCAGGTCAATTCAAGACTAAAAGTTCCTCTCTTTGCAACTAAAAAATGACCTAAATCTATCTTCTATAAAATAGAGCCCTGAATCGACAAGAAAGGATACTATTTAAAAAATTGCCCCAATTTAACAACAACATACCAACAAAATTGAACAGTGAGAAGAGGAACTTACCTTGGAGGGTTCAGATGAGGAGACACTATAAGAAGGGATCGGAGTCAGAGTGGAACTCCAACGAAATCCTCTGCTGCACTTTTCTGTGCAGCAGAAATCTTTCTTTCAATCGTGACTGTTGGATCAGAATTTAACGGTTCAGATTTAATATTATAAAACTCTCGCCTGAATTATATCAGTGTCGATCGAGCATTGATATCTAATCCGATGGTCTCGATTAAATTCCGGTTAACCACCCGCGGAACCAGACGATAGCACGCTCTGTTTTGTCTCGGCGAAGTAGAAGATAAAAGAAAAACAGCCCGATTACCAATGACGGCGTTAGGCCTTTTTAAAATTTATCCGAAATACCTTCATGAGGCCTAATTTCAATGTTTATGTGGAGACTGGTAGGCCTAGTTTAAGATCAAAAATTCAAAATCGTCAAAGGTCTGTTAAAAGTCTAAGCCTCTAAGGTCACGCACTCACGCGTAATTGGATTTCCAGTTCTCATAGCCTGACAAAAGATCCAGCCCATTCTAAACCAAAGGTTCATAACGTAACAAGTAAGATTGTCAAACGCACGAAACGAATATGCAAATATTCTCTTGCGGACTGCGGTTATGTTGCGTTTTTTTCGAGCGTAAGAATTTTCTATAGCATTTACGTTGCATTTAATAAACGTCAGAATTTTTTCTTGTGTTTGCGTTTACGTTTAGTTAAACGTAAGAAACGTGTAAAATGTGCAAAACGTTAAATTTTTTGCACGTTTAACTTGCTACTAACAATGCATAACAGAGCCAAAAACATTTATAGAAAAACCTCTGAAAAATAGAAAAAATATACATGTAAACACACATCAACAACAAATCAAACAAATCAAAACATAAATACATAACATATTAGCATTAAAATTAATTATTTCATAACCATAACATTAATTGTTTACATGTAACATCAATCATTCATACAAATATTAAGGATTACAAGCAAAAATCTCATGTAAACCATATTCAAGCACAACAACAACAAAAAAAAAATAGGAGTAACCTTATACAAACAAAGCAAAAAACCTCCCGAGTCCTAAGAACTAATTTTGACTTGTGTTTCATTGCCATGGCCTTTCCCATTCATTGGTCTTTTCATCACTACCATCATAATGAGAGTCCAATTCAATCAATACATCCCAATCAACTGAACCTGAACCCAAACCTGAACCTGGGGTAGAATCATATGTGGTGTTCCACAGTTCATTCCCAAAGTCTCTCTTGAACTTATTCTTCTCCTTGCCCTTGCTGGTGCTGGTCCTGGTGCCCTTGTCCTTACTGCACATTTTCCTCTTCTTGTTGGGTGAAGATGGTGTTGGTACTGAAATTACCTTTACGAGTTAAGAAAAAGAGAGAAATCGTGCAGAAGCAGATGGAGGAGAGCACCGAGATGGATATACGGCGTATTCTAGAATGAGACTTAGGAGATGAAACAAAAAGACACTAAAAAAAACACTATAAGTCTAAAAGACACTATATCAACATTATTTAATTACTAACTTGTAACTTTACTTCCCGAAAAGATCGATATTTTAATTTTTTATTTTAGAACTTTTCAGAACGCTTAATGCTTAAGAAATGCGAATATGTGATGATTTACTAAGTTATATAAGCATGGTTTTATATACTTTATATAAACATAATGTAATAAAGTTTAAAACGAAACGTAGGTGACCACTTACGTTTACATTGCGTTTAATTTAACAGAACCAAAATCATTTGCACCTTACTTTGCGTTTAACAAACACAACAAAAATCTCTTGCGTTTAACGTTGCATCACGATGCAACGAAATGTTTTAACATGCAAAACATGTTTCGTTGACATTCCTAGTAACAAGTCTCATTTTGTCCATTTCAATATTGGTTGTATAAGCAGGAACAAATGGAGGAAATATTTATTCGTTTGTTGGATTAGTGGTACTGTGGTAGCATCCTATCGGAGTTTGTTTCATTGTTTGTTACTGCCATTCTGGTAACGGCAGCAATCACAACTGTAATTACTGTAGTATTAGTGATAGTTTCTCTCAGTTGGCCACGAGAACCTTTTAGGCCTCTAAACTCCTCTGATACTTGAAATTGCCCTTCAAGCAAAATGATCTTTTAATTTTTAATTATTTACTTCAGCTCGCTCCTCTATTTGATCACAAATTGTACGCATAGTAACGGCTTCCCCAAATAATGGATCTCATACTTCAGAATGTTGGAAATGATGCGCTGCTAGCTACTGGATACAATGGACATAAAGTTTCACTCACTCAAACATAACTTTATTTCATTCACTTCTTAATTACTTGCGATACATATACTTGCACAGCAATGCTTTTCTCTCTATATGAAATGAAGATACAAATCCCATTTTATACTACTACATGCTAGACTTCTAAAAATAAACTAACCTATTACGTTACAGAAATTCTAAAGATAGTTTCCTATTTATGCTACAACCCAAAAATATAATACTAAAATAGCTTTCTAAATTTAACTTTCTGCTAACACCAAAAAAACAATTCTAAATTAGAAAATTATTTTTGGATCAAACTCTCAACACTCCCCCTTGATCCAAAAATTGGTAACTTCCAATTTGCTGCTAGTTCCACTGCTTGACACCTTTCAATTTCAGTATGTTCTTTTTCTGCTTCGATCTTTAACATGCCATCATTATCAGAATCTATTTCTCCATTAACATCATCTTCCTTGACATCTTCATGATAAGTCAAATCAGAATCATGACCTTCACATTGAACTAATGCTATATCTCCATTAAGTCTGACTTGGTTCAGCCTCATCAATCCTGACACCTTGCTTCCTGTATCGAAGCACTCTTCATACTTCTCAAGCTCATTCTTACTATCAATACTTGTCATTACAACCTCTCTGATAGGAATCTGAAACTCTTCTTGCACAACTTTAAAATTTTCTTGTGTCTCTTCGCACATGACTATATCTTCAGCGGCCTCACGATACGCCCCTTCTGAAATGTATAAACGAACTGACCTTTGAGGATCAACCGACTCTTCCACCAACTTCAATTCTTCTGTTGTTGTGATAGTTACCAAATCACCCTCCTTGTCACGGTATTTTATCAAAAAATTCTTCAAGCCTGAATACTTGCTACTAACAATCTCATGTACCTTGCTTAGGGTAGCACGTGCAGGTACGTGACCCCACCTTATATCATCACCATAAACAAGTTTAAAGACCTTCAATGATTTTTCTTTTGCTGCTACACCAAAGGTGTGACTCACATCAGTTTTCGCCATAAATAACCGTGGTTGATCATCCTTCTCTTCAACATAACTTGCATGTCCTTCCTCTCTTTTCTTCTTGTAACAATCGGCTTGCACATGACCGAACTTGTGACAATAATAGCACTTCACGCCTTGACCTTCTTCTCTTTGTTTTTTGTAGCAATTTGATTGATAATGCCCAAACTTATTGCAATAATGGCACTGAACATTGCATCTACCTATGCCTTTAGAATTCTCTCCCTTCATGTAAAATGCCTTTTCATGACCATTTTTCTCAGATCTGGACATTCGCGCTTCATGGGTCTGCAATGATCCCATTAGCTCATCAAAAGTATAGATTGAGAGGTCCTTTGACTCTTCAATCGCTGCCACTACATGATCAAATTTTGATGTTAAACTTCTCAACACTTTTGACACCACAGTTTGCTCCGAAATATTGTCTCCATATGCTCGAATTTGGTTGACGATTGTTGTAACTCGCGTGAGAAACAATTGAACCGACTCGCCTTGGTTCATGTTCAATGTCTCAAACTCTCGTCTCAAGCCCTGCAACTTGATGGCAATCACCTTAGAACTTCCATAAAATGCAGTTTTCAGAATAATCCAGGCTTCCTTTGCTTTCTCTGCTGCTACAATCTTCGCAAAAATTGATTCGTGTACGGCTTGTTGAATGAAGAATAACGCCTTTGCATCTTTCTTTTGATCCTCTGCTGAATTTGTCAGACCATCTTCGACAAACTCCCATAAACCATACGACTTGAACAAGGTTTTCATCTTGATGCTCCAAAATTCGTAATTGTCTCCTTTGAACAGCGGAATCAACGGATTTGAAACGCTCATCTCTGCCATGGTAGAATCTGCTCTGATCTCTAACCTTTGGCTCTGATACCAAATGTTGGAAATGATGCGCTGCTAGCTACTGGATACAATGGACATAAAGTTTCACTCACTCAAACATAACTTTATTTCATTCACTTCTTAATTACTTGCGATACATATACTTGCACAGCAATGCTTTTCTCTCTATATGAAATGAAGATACAAATCCCATTTTATACTACTACATGCTAGACTTCTAAAAATAAACTAATCTATTACGTTACAGGAATTCTAAAGATAGTTTCCTATTTATGCTACAACCCAAAAATATAATACTAAAATAGCTTTCTAAATTTAACTTTCTGCTAACACCAAAAAAACAATTCTAAATTAGAAAATTATTTTTGGATCAAACTCTCAACACAGAATGCCTCCATCTCCATGGTGATTGCTTTTCAGTAAATGTAGGGAGTATTGAAATTTATTAACTATACAAGTGCCAGATTTTACAGCAAGGAACCACAATAGAAAGTCATTTAGATACCAATATCAAATGCTTTTAACTCATATTAAGAAATGTATAAATACTGCTATAATTGATTAAGGGAAAAATCCAAGAGGAGAAACACAAAAAAGGGTACAACAAAAACAGATAAAATATCATCCGGGTCACGGACTCTGTAAGTAAACAAAAACCCCTAACACGTCCTTCCACATAACTACCTCACATAATTTTTTTTAAAAAGCACCCCCTCTTAGATTAAATAGAACCGCCGTGAGGCGACTCAAATTAAAAACAACAATGCGGCAAACCCATGTTTGTAGTAACATCTTCCGTAGTAGCGACTAGCAACAGAGCCCAAAAAGGGAAGCATTCGAGTAACAGCACGAATGCCCTTAATTGCTGGCTTTTGGGGCCTTCTTGGGGAAGCTGAGACGCTCCCTGAAGTCTTCTTCCATACGAGGGAGGCCCTCGCGGAGGATGATTTTTGGCTCCCAACCGAGTATCTCCTTTGCCTTTGTGATGTTAGGCTTCCTCTGACGAGGGTCGTCAGGTGTATTCTCAACCATCTTCAATTCTACTTCTGGGTTGATCAGCTGAAATAAAACACAACTCTTATTAGAGAGAGAGAGAGAGGGATTGAGGGAGGGAGGGAGGATGGAGCAAACTGTATGTGCATAGATCAGGTATATGACTGACCTCCTTGACATTTTCAGCGAGTTCCAACATGGTAAATTCGCCTAATCATGAAACACAAATGAACAATAGTCAACACAAGGGACAATGTACAGCAACTCCAACTACTTGCACAATGTTACAGGCTTACAGCCTTAAGGGTCAAAACATAATGAATAAAGGAAGGTAAATGCTTTACCTGGATTGCCTAAGTTAATTGGACCAGTGCTGGGCCCCTCCATAAGCTTAATAAGACCATCAACCTTAACAAACAAAAGATCCAGTGTTAGATTTAAAGAATTTTGATAGGCTATCACAGATCACTAATGACACAGTTAAAAAGGGAACACAATACCATGTCAGCAACATAGCAGAAACTACGGGTCTGTGTGCCTGGCTTCTGAACAGTCAAAGCCTCACCTCTGCATAACACAACAATATAAAAGGCAGAAAGAAAATATGAGAAGACATCAACATGCGCGTTATTGGATAGAAGGTTACTAAAAACTGAAACACAGTTAAATAAAGTACCGCAATGCTTGAGCAATGAAGTTGCTCACAACACGGCCATCATCAATGTTCATCCTCGGCCCATATGTGTTGAAGATCCTTGCAATTCTGATCTCTGATCGATAATAACAAGTCAAATTAACAATACGGAAATTTTAGATAATAAATCACCAGAAAATACAACAAGAGGAATGGAGGATGTGAATACCAATGCCATGCTGCCTGTGATAATCAAACATAAGTGTCTCAGCTACACGCTTTCCCTCATCATAACAGCTCCTCACACCTGATAGCAGACAGATTTCATGACACTAGAGTTAGAAGTACTTCCATGGTTATACTAATAGGCTGCAAAACTCATCCTCAATCCACTATAAATTTTAATGAAGCTGGAAGATTTACCAATGGGGTTGACATTGCCCCAGTACTCTTCGGTCTGAGGGTGCTCAAGGGGATCACCGTATACCTCAGACGTTGAAGTAAGCAATATCCTGTTATTAAATGCCAAAAAAAAATAAATAGGTTATTACATCTTTAAGACTTAAGTAATAGTGAAGTAATGTAGTGGCTACTAACCTAGCTCCAACTCTCTTTGCAAGTCCAAGCATGTTCATTGTGCCCATCACATTAGTCTTGATAGTCTATCCACATCAGAATAAATAAAAAATGAGTCCTCGTGTAAAGAAAATATTGCCAACATGGTTCTGCTGACTTAATATTAGAACCTAGGTACCAACTACTTGCATTGAATCATTTCAAACATCGTATATATTTTTTTTTCAAACTCCGCATATTGTCATGTAAAACAAATACAAACCTTAACGGGATTGTACTTGTAAAATATTGGAGAGGCAGGACAAGCAAGGTGGTAGATTTGATCCACCTCCACTAGCAATGGCTCTGTAACATCTGAAGTGCACACAAAAAAAATATTAAAAAAATGAGCGGTAGAGAAATAAAAAAATAAAAAATCTTAGTCAACTGCAAGTAGCGTACCTTTTCTAACAGAATTAAAAAAAAACTGCAAATAGGGCAATACATGGCATTAATTGAGGCACTAGTGACATAGGAGAATCTATGATCTAGTTTGGAATTGTCTGTTCATTTAAACCTCATTTTGAAATTGACAGGAGGGACTACTATATAAAATGCAAAGACAGATACTTTTTCATAGTTATTAAGTATGAGGAACTTTTTTTATTTCATGCTTGAAATAGTTACCATGTCGGATAAGTTCAAATCTGGGATGGCCGATCCACTTCTTGAGGTTGTCTTTTGAACCAGTAAAGTAGTTGTCGGCAACAATAACCTACATTCATATATATTGAAAAAATGATGCAAGTATACTCTGAACTCCATTGTATTTTCAAATTGAGAACCCGCAATTCACATATGCTCATTTAGATAGGATTATAGGATACTCTGAGATTTATGGTAAAACAGTAGATCTAACAAATTGTACTAGGTTTTGGTCAGAACATCACACTTGTAATCTTCAATTAGCAATTCATACGCAACAATGAGTACCGCGTGATCTGGTTTTGTACATTTTCAGATTTGGGGCTGAGTACAAAAAATAGATCCTCTTAGATCTTCATCACACAGAAAAGGGTTGAAAAGAAGTAATCTTTTATCATATTAATATGCGTGTCAAGAGCCACAAGAGATGTGAGCAACAAGTATCATACCTCGTTTTTCTCATTTTCCATCAACTTGTCTACCAAGTGGGACCCAATAAAACCGGCTCCGCCTGTCACCAGAATTCTCAAGTTAGCCTGTCAGAGATCAAAATCATCTACATGTCAGCATTTTGTATAAGAAGACTTCTGGAACAGTTCCATAACAGAGATCTAACAATATTTTAATTTTATGTGATCCACATCACAAATTGTGAGATCTAAGTTGTTTGCTACAAGAACCTATCACAAAACAGAAAGTGCAGTTGTCTAATTGAAACTAGACGTCATTGTAATGGCATTTGGAAAATAGAAAGAAACCTGAAAAAACTTGGAGAATCGGAGCGGAGATGGGGTGGGAGGTGGCCTTGTGATCTTGCACTCTCCATTTGTGTTGTTTCCGTTGGTTGTCCCCTTTGTTGCCATCTCTTAGGCTTTTTGTCAAACACCTAATCTGCAATCAAAGAATTGACAGCGATCCTCTCAGATCTATCTCTTCTCTTCCCCAGAGATCTCCACAGCGATCAAAGAAAATCAAACATTCAACGAAACAATTTACCAGTGAAAAGAACAGACTCTATCTATCAAGAAACTGAACAAGGAATGGATCCAAAATTAACTAATAAGACATAAGTCTCCTAAGATGTAGCGAATATATAGACCGAGCCAAACCTCCACCGACCGTGATTATGGAGACATCAAACCTTCCAGATTATAAAATAATTGCACAAATCGATTAATTAAAGTTTGCCATGAGAGCAACAAACATTACAACTTCGAATTCAAGCAAAGAGCAACCAACCGACAGCGACCGCTCAACAATCTCGGATCTCAACTCCAGATCCGAATTCACAATTCTCACTTCGGTAAAAGTAAATAGGAAATTAGAGGCAAATGATTACCTCAAGAAGAGCGAAACGAGAGGGGAGGAGGAGGATCGGTTAAAGGGTTTACGCGGTAGAATTGGTAGAAGTTGAAAGTGGTTAAAGAGATAGAATTAGATGATCATATTCTATAACAAGGAGAAGTTGAAACTGGAACGGGGATTTGTAAATATAGCGGTTTTATCGATCAGTTCGGGATATTATACTCAGATAGACCGGGTTCAAAATATATGACGGAAAGCCAAGTTTTAACTTCAAAATCCATAATCTTGGTAAATAAACAACAGATTTATATCAGATTTATTCTTTAAATAAAATGTTCAAAATTTGGATAAATATTGTGTCATTCCAGTTCTAGTTTTCAATTGTTTTATTACATGTTTAAGTGTTTCCACCTTTGACTGATTTTTATGAGGATTTAAGGTCACAAACTTCTTTTATTTACATTTTAAATTTTAAAATACAACTGTCAATTTCGTACAGTAATATTGTTTGAGAAATTCACACACTATAATTTTATGTTTTCAAAAGTTTGTTCTATATCAAATCAAGTGGTAAAAAATGAATCTAGTTAATTATGATTAATTATTTTTGAATAATGATTAATTAATTTTAATACATTGTTATTTGACACCATGATATTGAATATGGTAAACTCAAGAAATTACAAAATTTTGTATGAATGTTCGATTAATAAAATCAACTATTTGGATTTCATATTTGAGTTCCAAACTGTTAAAAAACAAGTATGTTGTGACCTTTTGTGAAAAAAAAATTAACTTTGGCATTATAACCATTCTTTGGTTGAGAACTATATAAACAACATTAAAAAAAAAGACTTATAATACAGATACACAATTCTTTTATGATGAAACTAACATTATTTTATTTTTAATTTGAAGAATTGGTCAAACCATCTTACGAAAATATATATGCAAAGGAGACATTCATGCTTTTTACTATAAATTCCAAAACTTGTGCCAAATTTATTTTATTTGTGAATGATAATAGAATATTTTTTGGGATTCAATTTCTAAATTATTTAGTATTATACACAAGTGACTTTGAAATATTATTTTCTATATGGAGTAAACATATATGGAATATTAAAATGGGAGTTATTTAATGCTGAGAAGTTTTGACTTTTGAGTGGAGCGTGCACCGGGTGCACCCGTAGTAGGGTCTGAATCTGCTGCTCGTAAATTCCTGCTTGCTTTTCTGCTTGTCTTCGATTCTACCGTTCGATCGCCACAGACGGCTGTGATTTGATTCAGAGGGCAGATGCTTTGACCGTTAGATGAATTTTGAACGGTCCAAATCGAAACATGCAGGAATTTACGAGCAGGAGATTCGGTTCCCCCGTAGTATGCTGAAACGAGTGTAGTCTGTGTATCGTTACCCTGTTTAATCACAACGTACTTTCCTTTTTTATTTATCACGCAAACGGCACACCACACACGAAAGGAATACGGATCCAAGCGAGATTCGAACCCTCGCCCTCCGCTTGTGCCACTACTCAGGAGGGGCGGATTAGAATTTCCGTTAGGAAGGAGCAAGATCTATCATTTTTTTTTCAGAGAGGGCAAAATAATGTACATTTTTAAATATAAATAGTTATTTTGCAAAAAAATTTAACAAATCGTACAAATACACAAGTTTATTTTGCAAAAAAAAAACCAGGATGGGGCAACTGCCCCTCCCTGGTCTCATGTAGCTCCGCCCCTGCACTACTGCACCAGCGCTATGCATTACTAGTATTTTGACAAAATTCATACAGGTCAATTCGATCTGTATCCATCCGAATTCGTTCATGAACTTAATTCGTGTCCGTTCGTACACTTGCTAATGACGAATTTCATATGAGTGGATCGTCTTTCGAAATTTTGTCTTAGTAATCTATCACTTCTCAATCCATTCTTAACTCGCCCCGTCCATACTTGTGACTCATAATACGTCCTAATCTGCCTGTAACCCGCTTGTAACCCGTCATAATCCGTCCCAACTCTCTTGTAACTCGTCCTAATCCGTCTCAATCCTTCCTTAACTCGTCCTAACCCGCTTCTACTCGTCCCAATCCGTTCGAGTTAACAGATTTATTTTGATTATTTAGAAATTTTCGTATTAAAAAAATAATAAATTCATAATCCGTCCGTATCCGTTCTATTTAACTCATCCCACTCGTACAACCCGTGTCCATGCTCGTATAGTCAACACTATGCAGTAAGCACTGATGGCACAACACGTTATTATAACTGGAGTGTGAACCCCGCTGAGCTGGCTCCAGTTTAGAAGAAACCATTGACCGAACCAAAAAGGTATCAACCATCGCAACAATTAAATTTACTGATTGTCGGTGTTAATTAACACTACCAGCTGCATCCAATAATTAAATTTAAAAAAGGACATTGGATCTCTGTGTCCGTATCAAATGATCTGTGTATTGAAGTTTCACTGAATTATTGCTCATACGGCCTCAGTAAAATTTGAAAGAATGTCCAATACTATCTAATGTAGTGATGAGGTATAAGATCTTTAAAGTTCAAGTTTCGTTAGTAGTTATTTTTAAAGAGATTTTTTTCAAATTTATTTTTTAATTTGTTTTAAGTATGTATGTTGTAAGCTACGGACAATAAATAAAAAAAAAATCTGAAAGGAGATCCAATTTATGTTATTGTCATTTGATACAAATCAAGA
This sequence comes from Eleocharis quinqueflora, assembly GCA_964058865.1. NCBI lineage: Eukaryota > Viridiplantae > Streptophyta > Magnoliopsida > Poales > Cyperaceae > Eleocharis > Eleocharis quinqueflora. Next base: position 83,118 of record CAXKVX010002568.1, read on the forward strand.
ATACAGAACTCCCAAGGAATCACCCTTCCTCCCAGATTTTATTTCACAGAAAAATTGTTTACAGCTTTTTGTCTTTTGAAATCTTTCTCACTGTTACATCTATTTCTTCTTCTCTGCCTATATTTATCATACGTTTCATTTTCCTATATTTAGAAGTAAAATATTACACAATCAAATACAACTACTAATTATATTGCTTCCAATTGTGACGATATGGATCTCCTGTTTCCATGCGACCTCTGTTGATTTCTTTCCTTCCGAGTCCTCTGTTTATTCATCCCAGATATTGTGCCAGCTTGCATATTTGACATCATTCGACATTGGCACCAAAATGCTGTAATTACCTCCCTAATCCATTATGCAACCCAATAGCAGAAACTGAACATTGTTACTGGAGCTGTCAAACTTGCACAACAATCACGAAAATAGTCTCTTATTGTTAATCGTGTTGTTTAAAAAATGATTCGAAACTTTAACAAAATATGTTGCAACACTGTTGCACAGTGCGTATGTTTTTTTTAATATTTATTTATTGAGAGAACAAGCACATAACATATTACATAGCTGATAATTGCTTGTTTTACTCAAATTATTGGTTTCCTTAAAATCCACGTGTAATATAAACCATGTAATATTTTTTATGTACATATCTGATGTCAATAAAAAAAAGAGAGCTGATACGTAGATACTATATTTGATATCAACTATTGATATCGAGTTTATTATGCATCTTTAGTTGAGTTATCATGCACATTATTTGAATTATTATGCATGTTATTTTTTGTAATGAAATAATTATACATGTTGTCGATTTTATTATGCACCTTACGGAAGAGAACTGAAAACTATTTAAATGTTTAAACATTTTATTGAAATATCATCCTTTACTTTTTGGATCATCTTAATATTTATCGGCGATACAAAGTCTCAGTTGCAATTTTCAAGAATGTTCGACAAGAATTAAATAGGAAATTTCTGGTATCTCAAATTTCTTAAAAAAAAAGGTTAACATAACAGATTTTCTCCTCAATATTTCAAGCACAGATAAAATAGATTACATGAAGTACAAGATGTTTAACAAAAACAAGAAAAATTCTCCTTTCAACATTGGCGGGAATAAATTAGGTTCTTCGAAAAGAAAATATATTTTCTACTTTTCTATCAAAAAGACTCCATTCACTTATTATATTTTGAGAAAATTTTGAGTAATCCGGAGTTTAGTACACTAGATACTCCAGCTTACTTCTAACTATTCAGATATGTCATTCGCGTTAAAATCAAGATCGTACGATTTGGAGTGAGTGAGAATATCCAATGTACTTATTTCCAGAGTGTCCAAAATTTTCTATTATTTTTTTTTATTTTCTCTCATATTTTTCTAATAATTATTTTTTTATTCAACAACAATAATGTTGATATCTAAGTTGCACGAGTGTGGATGTTGGTATCGCATCTAATACAATAATGTGCGGCAATATGGCAATTTTAAAAATATGTAATACGAATGCGGCTATATATATTAAACTTATATTTAAAAAAATAATTTAATATATTATAATTGAAAAAAATATAGTTATAATATAAGAAAATATATATGACAAATTTTTTATTATACACAAGAGAGAAAATGACAGAGTAGTAATGTGCCTTGATGGAAAGTGGCTTGTTTTGGATTTAAATTTTCTCCGTGCTTCATTTTCACTCATTTTTCGAGTGATTTTATTCAATTGTGGCTTCAACCTTGCAGGACGTATCGGAGATCAAATTTATCGGTCGAAGTGAATAAAATAATATTCAAAGAAATATCTGAGAAGTATCCGAGAAGTATCGAATATAAGGTTGCGAGGTATTTGAAATATATATCTGACAATATTGATAATAAAAAATACGACAGTAGTAGTATTAGTAATAATGTGACATTACAATTATCGTCGTTACCACTAGTATTTAATACTGCACTATTATATGATTATTATAATAATGCATTATTACACTATATGAGATATTACTACTGTTATAATATAATAATAATTATATCGCTATCATGTCTATATTTTTGTTACCAAGTAAACCCCAGGAAAGTTAAATAAATACATATGAGTTGCATGTAAGTAGTGCATATAAGGGATGTAATTATGACTGCTTTCATATATTACTAATCAGTGCAAGAAAAATAAATACGGCGTATATAACGATATGTTAAAAATCTTGAGAAATTATATTTTTATTTATGCTTTTAATTAAAGATAAAAGAGTATACCAAAATATCACCAGGTAAATATCAGGAGAACAAAATTTAATAATTTTGCCTGAAAATTTGATTAAATATAATGTCAATATTTTTCATTAAAAAAAGCTACTTTTATGTTTTTAATTAAGAGTAAAATGAATATTTTATACATTTAAAAAATAAATATTAATATAAAACAATAAAATAGATAAATTTATCCATTTGAAATTTAGAAGAAAAAATACATAATTATTCACATTTAGAGAAGAAAATAGGAAATTTTGAAGAATATAAGTACAATTCTGGTAATAAAATACTCTCTTCATGAAATTTAGTCAAAATGTATAATTAAGTGCTTTCTGATCGCAGGGACTAGTTAGCTTAATTTCTTAATTTTTTTTTCTTATAGTACGCCTAAAGATCTGCGTCGTAGTCAAAAGTCCAATCTTGCCATTCGTCAGAATCCTTCTGTAACGTCTTCTTTTACTAATTTATACTCTTAATAGTACTCTTTTACTAATTAAGAATAAGGATATCGGAGACCGAGAGACAGAGGGAACGAGGTCTTCTACCGCGCAGCATAAATATTGTGCGTGCTGCGTAGTAAATTTCAGTCTTTGATTTGTGTCGAAATTCGTGCATTCAAAATTGTATAATATCAGATCTTCTGAGTTAAATCTGAACCGTTCGTAATCTACGACGCAGAAAATCTGAAACGTTAATTCTGACAAAAAAATCTGCTTCCGAGACATAAAGTAGCAACTAGATCCACGATCTAATCTAATATAACAGCAGAGGATCACGTGGTTTCCAACAAGAAAAAAAGAAAAAAAGTTGAAAAGTCTTGCTAAATCACCCGATTTTTATTACTAGAAATTAAATAATAAATTATTTTTAAACAGTAAGAGTATTTGAGAAGCTCGTAAAATAGAAAAGATCGGTGTTTTGAACATTGACAAAAATGGTAAAATGGAATACCGTTCATTTGATCTTTGATTTGAATATGAATTATTTTTATAACTAACCTGAAAAAATAAAGAATAATATTTATGATCCTGAATTCAAATCTTTGACGATAATGACTCTATTTTATACTTTACGTTTAGACGTGTTATTTAGACCCATGCATTAGGAGGGCACTTAGAAATTCAAACAGAACAAAAAGAAATTCCAAGTACCTCTGAATGAATGCGTCTAAATGTTAACATGCGAATGCGAATGTTTAAAAGCAGAGTCATTATTGTCAAAGATTTGAATTCATGATTGTAGATGTTATTCTTTATTTTTCAGCTCAGTTATAAAAATTGTTCAATGAATATTATTAAAAAATATTAATATTTAATTCATGAGCTGGGTTGTATTTAGATAAGTTTTTGTAACAACTTCAGTTGTGCTCGCCAGGACCGCAAGTCATCGAGCTGTAGATATCTGAGTTTACTTCCACCGCGTCGAGTCTAATTTGTGATCGAAGAAATGAGCGATTCAAAATTGAATCTGACACAAACTCGTGATAAAAATTACTAATTAAGACATAAGTTGAAGATGAAGCCAAATTTGATATGCGCATTCCTCCGACCGCAAATCAGACTCGACGCGATGAAAGTAGACTCGGATATCTACAATTCGATGACTTGCGATGATAAAATACTAATTACGATTTCGACGAGCATAGCCGAATTTGCTAAAAAAAATATTCTGTATGATTAACATTTTTCTATTTTTTGTAGCAATTTCGGCTACACTTGTCGGGACTGTAATTAATTTTTTTAACGTCGAAAGCCATAGAGCTATAGATATCTGAGCTACTTCCACCACGTTGAGTCTGGTTTGCAGTCGGAGGAATGTGCATCTCAAATTTGACACCATCTTCAACTTTATGTCTTAATGAGTAATTTTAATCACGAGTTTGTGTTAGATTCAATTTTGAATCGCTCATTTCTCTGATCGCAAATCAGACTCGACATGGCTGAAGTAGACTCGAATATCTACAATTAGATGGCTTGCGATGTTAAAAAAACTAATTACAGTCCTGACGAGCGTGGCCGAAGTTGCTACAAAATATTACCTAAAAAAGCTAATCGTACTTAATATTTTTTGTAGCAACTTCGGTCACGCTCATCGGGACTGTAATTAGTTTTTTTTAACGTCGCAAGTCATCGAGCTTTATATATTCGAGTCTACTTTCGTTGCATCTAGTCTGATTTACGATCGAAGAAATGTGCATCTCAAATTTGACTCCTTCAACTTATGCCTTAATTAGTAAAATTTTATCATGAGTTTGTGTTAGAATCAATTTTGAATTGCTCGTTTTTCCGATCGCAAATCAGACTCGACGCAATGGTAGTAGACTCGGATATCTACAACTGGATGACTTGCAACGATAAAAAAACTAATTAAGATCATGATAAGCGCAACTGAAGTTGTTACAAAAAAATATCTAAATACAATCCAACTCATATATTAAAATATTAATATTGTTATTAATAAAAAAATCACTTATAAGGAAGTATGAGCGATGTGTAATGAGTTCGGAAAAAAAATCAAAATTTGAATTGGACGATGTTGGCAACACCGTCCAATTGATTTTTTTAATTGACGGTGTTCGTAATCCCGCCCGTTTCTATTTCTGCAGTTTTTTAAGTAATCTGTTTGTCTTACAATTAATTAATTTAAATTCTATTTTTAAAAATTCTGCTAAATCACGCTAGAAAAGATATAAAATTAAAATGCGCAACGAATAACTTCTTTAGTTAATTGATAACGACATAATTAATATATGATATGAATGAAACTTTGTTTTTCTTATATATTTTACTTTCTTCGATCATAGATTTTAACCTAATTAATTGATAACGACATAACCTGTTAGCAAAGAAATACATTATCAAATTTCAATTCAACTGCAAAGCTTGTACATAATTGAGTAGCTACAAATACAATGGTATAATATCGAAGAAATTGCGACTTGATAAATACTACTTAGGAAGAATCATTCAAATTTTATTCATATGAAATTCATGAAATTTAAGCTGCTTAAATCATATAAAATTTCGATCAATTACGATAATTTAAAATTTATTGAATAAAATTTTCACATATAAATTAATAAAGTTATTATTAATAAATTTTCAAATTTATACAAGTCTTATTCAATTAATAAAGTCATTAAAATTATATAAGTAAATAAATACCTAAATAAATAATGAAAGAGGATGAAAATTAGAGAATTGTTAAAATAAAATTTTAATTAGACACAAGTATACCTATATAAGTTAATAAATTAATTTCAAATCATTTACAATAATTTTCAGCTTTTAATTCAAATTTTAAACCCCTAATAATCAAATAAAACAAATAATTCAAAATTTAAAAACTGAAGCAACATGAAACAAGTTATGTGACCTGTTTTGAGAACAAAACCAACTCGTGACATCATTATATGCACGTTCCCAATCATAAAGAAGCCAAAAAAGGCTTTCAACCCTTTAAATATAGGCATAATTTCATATAAAGGCCTCTAAAACTTTAATATTACATATTTAGCCATTAAAATCTCATAATTACATATTTAGCCATTTAAAACACAAAATATTTCATACAAAGGCTTCTAAAAGTTCAATATTACATATTTATCCACTCAAATTTCATAATTACATATTTATTCAAGTAAAACACAAAATATTTTATTATTGTCCAGCATAACTGTAAATTAATAAATTTAATGTAAATTAACAATTAAATGGTAATTACCACTCTAAAACACTAAATGAGGTAGAAAATTGAAAACGGGTCGGGCCAGGTCGGATCGGGTCAAATTAGCCTGAGTCAATGGGTTGGCCAGGCCACGAGTTTGTCGGACCAGGTTTGGAAAGAAGGGTATAATCGTTAGCTTCTTTATTTCACACCGCTTCTCCTCTCCTCTATTTAGGTATTTGACAAAATTCGTATGTGTTTGACCCGGCCCGAAAACTCCGAGATCGCGATCTGGCCCGGCCCGACCAGAGGCAAACTCGTGCGAACTCGTCCAAAAAACTCTAGAGTCGAAGACGGGTAGTGACCATCCTTTTTGGAAAATACACATGTTAAAACTCGTGTGGACACTCTAAAACACTAATAGAGGTAGGGAATTGAAAACGTGTCGGGTTGTGTCGGACCTAACTCGCCCGAGTCGACGGGTTGGCCGGGCCGACAGGTTTGCAAGGCCGAGTTTGGACGGGTTGGCCGAGCCGACAGGTTTGCGGGTCAATTTTAACACAAGTTTTTTCCAAGAAGTATGGTCGCTATCCGTCTTCGACCCTCGCTTTTTTTTTGGGTCCGCACGAGTTTGCCTCGGGTCGGGCCGTCGGGTCGCGGCCTTAGGGTTCAGGCCGGGTCGAGTTTGTCTTTTGGAGATTTCAGTGGCTAAATATGTAATATTGAAGTTTTAGAGGCCTTTATATGAAATATTTTGTTTTTTTAATGGATAAATATGTAATTATGAAATTTCAGTGGCTAAATATGTAATATTGAAGTTTTAGAGGCCTTTATATGAAATTCTGCCTTAAATATAACAGATCAATTGTATACCAATCCTTTGTTACCCAACAAGTCGATTTCTCTCTCTGGCAGCAACTCACCACACGAAGGGTTACCAAACAGGCGTCTATCACAACTCAGAAATAAGAAGCAGATCGAGGGCGACTAATTCCGCCACGTGTACGCACGAAAGCACACACAAAGAAGGCTCGATATATAATGAATAAATGAATAAATATGCCAAAATATGAATAAGCCACTGATACAACACATACCATAACTATTTAAATCAAGGTGATCACATTACTCCACAAATACATGTATCAATAATATCAGAGTTGTGGGAGCAGATAAAATAAACAAAGGTAATTACGGCTCTGCTGATATACCGACTGCTATAATCACATCTATTCTACCATTTAAAATGGAAATCAAAGATAAAAGAAAAATATCAAACGAATGATTAGAATAACAAGTCTTCAACTGCGGTCTCATGTGATCATCTCCTAGCCCTCAACCTATACGCCCGTGCTCCTCACTTGGACCCCATAACAACTGTGGAACGTCAGTAATTATAAAATTACTCAGTGTGGATTTAGGTCCAGCATTTAAGCTTATATCTTTCTCTAAGATTGGACCCAAGCCAACACGTGGAAAGTATTTAATCACATTTTAAAACTAACATTTTTGTGAATTTGCTAACTAATGTAATATAGAATCCTAACTGAATTTTGCAGCAATTAATTTGAAGTACAGTCATTAAAGAAAACCCAAAAGAAGTCTCAATAATACTAAAATATACATACAATACGAAATTAAATCAAGCACCCTAAAATAACCCCATTTGTAGGACACCTAGATCTGCCCTTAAACTGACACGAATTAACAGGCCCCACTTAAGTTTTGCTAAGCGAGCATGAATTAACAAGCGCAACTTACAAATTTAGAAAATTCGGAGTCCCAAGGTAAAATAACCCTAGAACACTGAATGGTCCGAGGGCACACGCTTGATGGTAAAAAACAAACCCAGTGCCTCCCTCACCAAAAGTACAAAAAGATAAATGAAAACACTCGGCGTCAGTTGCCATACAAAAATAATGAACTAACTACCCATTTGAAAGAATAAATAATAATGAGAACTCCCTGTACCAACCAAGGGCCAAAGAAGAGCCCCAGACTTTCTCTAAACCAATCAGGCGCCAAAGGAGAAAGCCCTTCGAATATTAGAGATCTCATAATACCGGCTAAATAATAGAATATAATAATAAAACAGAATATCTCCAATACCTTATATATGAGGGATAAAACATATAAATATAGGAAAAAGAGAAAAAGGTAAGGCTAACCTAGAGGTTACATTATTGATACTGCACCCGTAACCCAATTCCGGTTGCTGATGAGTTGTTATCTATTTTCTAGCACTAATACTTGGGTTGTTGGGCTGAAACTGTACAGTAATTATGTGTGTGCTGTTGTGTCAGGGAACTTGGTTTACTTTTGGTGATGTCTGGTTTATTGGTACCCCTTACCAGGACTTTTACCATCCTGGTTGTTGTTGCATTAGTTTACCAGCATCTGTGCAGCTGGTTCTATGCTGGGCTTTGTTGTTTGCGTGAGAGTTGGGCCCAGATGTGATGACTGGGCCCTGTGAGGTTCGAATTGGGCCTCTTTGGCCTTTTCTGAACCTTTAGAAATATTTAATAATTTAGATGGACCTTGATAAATATTAAATGGCATGTTTGGTCGGTGTTGGACTTGATAAATAAAATTATTGGGCTTGGACTTTCTGACCCGTGGGCTGAGTTGGATAAAAATAAAATAAAGGAGGCCCAGTCCATTAAATTAATTGGACCTTTATAAAATTGTAGGGTTTAAAATATGAACCTAAAAATAAAAAGGAAAATAAATGAAGCTATTCTGAAAGATTGGCAGCTTCATGGTCCTAAATAAAAATGAGAAAATGATAAAAAATATTGTCCGAGCATTCTCGAACAGATACTACGAGAACATATATCGTGACACGATAAGACTCGAATATCTAATCTCAACAAACTAATTAACACACAAATAAAATTGTACAACCAACCATTGTTATTTTTATTGAGTTTCATTGATTTTCTTTTCTTTCTTTACTTCTCTATTTTAATACTTATTTTAAAATACTAAAATATTATATAAAAACATACTATGCATTATTTAGTTAATTATATATATAATTAAAATTGATAAAGTATTATTAATAATACTAATAACACGTAGAATAATAATAACAACAATATTTATAATTATTTAAAATAATAATAAGGATAATAATTAAAAAAGGATTAATATAATAATATATTGAAGTATAATAAGGATAATTAAACAATATCAACAGTAAAATAATAATAACAAAGTGACATTAAGTACATTAAGATTAACAACATAACACAGGACAACTACGGTACCAATTTTACTATAACTCGATAAAGGAGCATAGGTCTTGACCTGTCATATGCATAACGGTAAACTGCACCAACTATTGGACCAACCTGCATTTATGTCATCAACAATCATACTTTACATGTGAGATCTGGTATACAAATCGTGGTACTATATTATTATAGGTAGATAATTATTATTCTATAATATAAGTAATATATTTTAACGACATTGGTGAATGTTGAGAGTACGAGCCAAGTGGTCGTTACCTAGAAGTAACTTGAGGCCATCGTTTTGGGTTTACATGTTACGGTGTCTGGCATAGCTCATAGAGCTCTTTGGGATGTCTCCATAGATTTCTGGCTGTGTTCATTCACCGAGTACATCACTTGATGGCTTGATGCGCCAGTAAAGAGTTTCTTTTTCAATCTCCTTACTATTATTATATTGGTATAATTTTTCCTTAATTGAGTGATTAAGATTTCAACGTCTCAGTCTTAGAGTATGTGCGCCATACTTGATCTCTAGTAGATATTCTGTCATTTATTATTATTATTATTATTATTATTATTATTATTATTATTATTATTATTATTTTATTTAGTCGGCTTATTGTGATATCTCGGATATGTCCGAAGAGTTCTTTCCCTTTTGGTGGCTAATTTGGATACAGAGAAAGGCTCAAGCTCTCCTTTGGCTCATGGTTGGTACAGAGAGTCTCCTTTATTATTATTCTTTTGTACGGATAGTTGGTTCCTTATTTCTATATGGCAAATGAGGCAATTATTTTTATATTTCTTTTTATTCTTTTGGTGAGGTAGGCACTGAATTCGTTTTTTACCAATGAGCGTGTGCCCATGAACCGCTCAGTGTTCTAGGGTTTTTTGCCTAGGATTTCGAATTTGCTAAGTTTGTAAGTTCGACCTGTTAAGTCTTTCCCGCTTATCAATACTTAAGTAGGGACCGTTAAGTCGTGCACACTTAAGGGTGGATCCAGATGTTCTAAAAACTTGGATTTATTTTCGGGTGCTTGATTGATTATGTAGTATATATATTTCTTAGTATTTCTCATACTTTCTTTTGAGTTTTAACAAATTTAATTTATTACATTGTTTCAAACTAAGTTAATTTTATAAATATTGAGGGCCAATTGGTAAG